>KZ309643.1:30003-40156 GCA_000376725.2 Ladona fulva
AAATTGATAGTGCTATTCGAAATTAATTTTACAAAAATTTTACCGATTTTTTTTATTACGAATCAATTGCAAGGATCAAGGAAAGGTGAACTTCTTTACACGATGAAGTCGTGCGGCTGATCCCAAAGGAATAACAAGTGTGAAAAATAGTGACATGACTGGGACTCGAACCCAGATCTCCCATTTTCCGGGCAGGTATTCTAACCTAATATGCCGCGTTAGAAGATGAAAATTAACATCCTAACATGCCGCGTTAGGGAGACCTGGGTTTGAGCCCCAGTCATGACGCTATTTTTCACACTTGTTATTCCTTTACAAATCAATTGCTTGAATATTTCTGGAAACAATCAAAAATCAATTCTTATGGAAAGTAAAGAGTATTCCATGAATGAGTTGTCAATATAAATATCATAAAGATATCAGCACCTTATAAAATACTCGGAAAAAGGCATGATTTGTTCATGAGGTGGATTTCGAGCCATGAAGACTGCATTGCCTGCTATCCAGGGACAGGAATACTTCCTCCCAAAATCTAATGAAAATAGTTTATTTATTAATGGTTTATTTAAACGTGTGTACCCTGCGAATCTCCAGCGGTGTTTGTGTCATAATTGCGTGAATCCTCTCGCATACTTTCATTTATCGTTGGCTCTGTCCTCATGGGGGCGTTGGCTGAAAACACCTATTTAAGGGTGTTAAGCCCAATACAAAACCTCTGGGAAATAGATATGCATTCAATTTATAAGATCTTAAAGCGTTTCAGCACTATTGAAAGTAAGTAGAAAAATACGTTTCTTTTTAAAGGATGCAGCCTCATGGTTTCATCCCGTTATCTATTTCTGAATTTGCAATGTAGACGGCAGCATAATAACGTGTGTATAAAAGTGAAGACATTATGGCCTGTGCATAGGTCTTCCTGCAATTCTATACTTCTCAGGAAAATCACCGCTGAGTAATTATTTAGATAACTTTTATTTTTCTTGTAGGGTTATTTTAATATATTCAATTAAGGTTAACTTAAAAACCTTGCATTGAGTACTATATTGAGTATTGGATGGGTACTTGCAGAGTATAATTGAAGGAAATTTAGTCTAATGACAATTAATCTCGATCCTGCAACCATACACAGAAGTTATTAAAGTCGGCTTTTAAATCGTTGTTATGCATTGTTTATCGTTTATCTCCACTCGGGCTATGAATCGAACCAAAAATAAGCAGTTCTGCTATAAAAATAAAATGCATATTAATCGTGATTCTTACATTTTTCGCTGAGCTTGAGAACTAGAGATTGATTCATAATAACAATTTTGCAACCGTATTCGTTCTTATTAAGAATTTAATTCTCTAACTCAATTTTGCGTTCGTATTCGTTAAGAGGTAAACGTTAAGTTTAACATTCATTACGAGTGTGCTAAAAAGTGTTAGATTTGTAATCAGTTTTTAATAATTCCAAAATTAAGGCAAGCACTAAAAGGATTTGCCGATGCTGATGAAACTCTACCAATATAAAGTTGGTGGGTAATACATAATGAGAAAAGAAGATATGTGATATAAACGCATGCTCTAGTTCACTCGTAAAATTTATAAGGAATGTTTTTAGAGCATTAGTTGGCAGTTTCTTTGACGTTTCTCAAAGTTATAAAAGTAGCTTGCATGCTTCTTAAAATGAAAATGCTTGAAACTTCGTATTCCTTGTGTAATAATGATGCTTGTATATACATTAGGATAAATTAAGGAGTTTAGAAGTTTGGCTGTGATTGCTTGATAAATTCAGAGAAAGTACATTTGCGGAAGACGTAATCGGTATTATGAGACTCCCTTCTGCTACTTCGGCCTATCCGAGCGTAAAATAAGAGAAATAGACGCGAGGACAATTCGTTTTAGGGGCTTATTCTTTCTGCGAGTTATACGCGATAACAAAAAGCTAAAAAGGTAACTCGAACGCTTGGTCCTTACACCCCATACCATACACCGAAAGACCGTTTTCAGGGTGTTTATGTAGATACCAAATGATTTCAAAATTCAACTCTGTATTAATTGAAACGGAAAAAATCGAGTAGAGTGGAGTTGGCTCTCTCTTTAATATTCAGTGATTCTGGTAGAAGCTCATTACCATAAGTATACATAAGTCCAGTTGTACCTCGTTCCCGCAGTTGCCAAGCATGTCGGTAAATACCTCGTTCACGCCCGCTGAACATAGTTTGAGCTGTAGGTTCCTCAACTTTTTAGAAGCATTATTTCGTGGTAGGGAGAAGTAGTGTAAAGTGATGGAGTGCATCCGTGTCCAATGGAGGCAATATTGAGGAGGAAGGAATTCGGTAGACCAAATCACATCCAGCCGGACCATTGTTTCCCCAATCCACCGTCGCGGCGCCACTGTTCCGATGAGTTAATTAACGGGACGGCGATTGGCGGTTCGCAGTTGAAACGCGCGCGTGGCCGACACTTCCAACTAATGTCCACTAATGGCGACTTTTTTCCGTTTAGAATAATTGATTTGGGTTTGATTACTTCCCTTCAATCCCTCGGCCCTTTCTCTGTCGGATTGTTATTACCTTTGGCTAATTCCGCCGTCGTTTAATCGAAGCCAATTCCATCCGAAGAGAGGTGGAAAGATTTAGCGGTGATTTCCACCGATCGATTTTCAATGTCGAATTTGACTTCCATTTACTTCGTCACTGCTTATTTTTTTAAGATTTTGTGCTGAAACAGGATTATCAACTGGAATTAAAGTTGAATATTTCAGCATTCCTAAGAGGTCTACCATACCCAAAACTCAAGCCTTAGCAATAAAATTGATAGTGCTCCACACTCATTGATAGTTCTATCAGCTATATTAGCAATCTAATTCATGGTAAGGTTAGGATATTTACAAACGACACGGAAATAGGAAGTTCAGAGGATAGATTGAACCTGACGAATGATTTAGATTGAATTATGAAATAGCAATTATAGCTTAATTAAGATACATTTTTAGTAATTAACTTCTTCGAAAGGAAAATAATGCCAATGATTATTCATCCTCCGATGGAAAACTTCATCAAACCTTATCATGGTGGAATATCTTGGAGTAACCCTCGCAAATAACTTAACATGGGGTACCCATAGCCGTCATATACGTGGACGATCACTTAGGATACTCGGATTCGTGAATAGTCGGTAGGAGCAAAGAATAAGCGATGTTACGTTGCATTGGTCAGGCCTCAACTGAAATATGGGTATAGTGTATAGGATCCTGCAGGAAAGTGTTGTATTCGAGAATTAGAAAAAGCACAGCGAAAGGCAATACGTTTCGTAAAAATTTGTTACGAGAAATCAGTGAGCGTTACTCAGATGCTTCAGGACGCAGTATGGGAATCTTTGGAAGTTAGAAGATTTCAGCAAAGGATCAATTTACTGGATACATTCAGAGAAAGCACGTTCACACATTATGTAGCCGATATAATGCGTCCACTCTGTTGCATAGGCCGTTCTGATACTGTGAGGAAAACCAGAGAAATAGATGCTAGAACAAGCCCTTTCAAAAATTCATTTTTTCCGCGAACGATACGCAAAAGTAGTCGATTAGGGAAGTAGATTCATGGTGCACGCACCCTCTGCCACACACCGAAAGGCAGCTTGCAGGGTCTTATGAAGAAGCAGACATTTCGGACTGTTTCTCTTGAGCCACAATTCAGAAAAGCGTTTCCGAGGAAGCTTTTCTTTCAAAAATTAATTACTGTCTCTCGAAATTCGGAGTGTGCAGCTAATTCAAACGAAATGTGGCTTTATAAAAAATAAGCACGAAATTTGAATGCGACAAGGCATTTCTTCAAAGGGAACTTTTCTCGGAAAATGCAACGCATTTCAAGCCCAAATTAAATCTTGGCGAATTGGAGACAATGCGATATTCGGCAGCAAGGATTAGTCTCATTTGTTTCTCTCCATAGTGGTTTTCATCAGACAACGCACTTGTTACATCGCAACGTAATTACAGGGCAGAATAAGGATTTTCTTCTTCACAGGGGGCTTACCATGCTCGTACGGAATATCAAAGGGAATGAGCACTTGAACCATCTCGAACCAATTCCGAAAATCTCTGTTTTTGGTTTTAATTAGTCCCTTATTAAGAAACAGCCAATGAGATTAAGCTGCTTCAGAAAAACTTGTTTACTTCCGTTTCCAGGTAACTGGAAGATCAAATTATGAAATCTCAAGGAAATGCACGTTGCCATGCAGTGAGTACGTCTGTGTGTGTTATAGGTAAAAGTCTGTTTTTCATTTTTCTTGATAACAGCTGCATCAAATTTCTCTATATAAATTAATTTGGAAGTTTGGTGGAAACCTTAAGAAGCTGCAATTTTGACTGCCCTTGGTCTTAAAATGAAAGGTAACATTTGTCGAAAGGATATGTGGAGAAAATGAATACCGAGTTAAAAATTTATTGTGGCACATTGTGCCCGAATGGTCTCGTTTGAACGACACTCAATTGACTAGCAGTCATTTGAACGACAGTCACTTAAACGACACTCATTTGACCAACACTCACTTCACCGACACTCATTCGGTCGACACTCACTTGACCGACAGCCCCTTCGACGACAGTCACTTCACCGACTCATAATTGTGATGGACCTCCTACGACAATTATCCTGTGATATCATTCTTAAATTATTAAAAAGTCATTTTAAATATAAATTATTGATAAGAAACTCATTTTCTTTATAAGTTAGAAAAAAAATTATTGGCAATGGGTATACGTGTATATATATATANATTGTATTTGATTTTATCTTTGATGTTAAGATTAATTTCTATGCAGTTATTTATTGATATCACTTGTTAAGATTTCTCTGTATGTATTATGTTATTGACTTTTCTTTTTGTTTTTTTTTTGTACCGATTACTCTATCGATCTTAGTACGTAGTAGTCCATTGTTTCATTGAATTTTTATTGATTTATTTAAAACCAAATATTGTCATTCCTAATGATGGCGATCATTCGCTGAAACCTGCTCGTGTCTGTATTAAAATCATACGGAAAATGTAGTCTCTTTTCTTCAGACATGGAATATGTCCACAAAACACCGAAATTTGTGAATTTTATTGTCATTCCTGTACAACGTTGCACTTCCTTATGTGCCTAATCACAAGAAGAATGCCTAATCAGTCACTCATCTACCTCTGAAGATGTTGCTTTAGGCAGCGAAATGCGCATAAGGTTCTTTATCAAGTTTTGATGGTTTATGGAGCTAGTGACTACATTATCATGTGCCTACTTCAAGTGGACTATGGGAGCACTGCTTTTGTAATATCTCAACTGAAATTTCACCGGAAATGAATTTTCAAAGGAATTCAAAAAACCGTCATCCACAATGTTACAATACAATTTCAACAGTTGGCATTCCTGACTTACTTCCAAGATTTACTCTACGGAAACTCTTCTGTAGTACCTCACCTTTCCCAATCACCCCATTAATTTCGCCGTCTACGGAACTTTATGAGAACCGTTACATCGAACTGAATGGAGCATCGCATTAAAGGGTTTATTAATTGGGATGAAACGGCAATAAAAATGATCAAGAGATGCGGAGAAAGTGCGAAATCACCATCTACGCCCTTAATGTCTTCGGAATGCGGCGAAAGGAATAAATATTGGCAATGCGGGGCATTTAGTTATCCTGCTAGATGAGCCTGCGATTGAATTCAACCACTCCCTCATAAGTGACTCATGCTTACTTTTCCAATTCACTTGATTTCTTCTTATTCGGGAGTTGCATACCTCGTGACTCATGCTTCAGTGTACATTTCTCACAAGTCTTTGGAATACGTACCGTTTCGATGTGCCAACTGTACAATATTTCGAGATGACTATCGCATGTTCCTATTTTATGCACACAATGATGCTTATCTCAATCTTTTTTGAAGGAAAATTGTTTATTTTCAAATAAATGCCATAGTGTGATTTTCACTTATAATTTTTGTATAGATACATTTGTGATTGTTTCCATTTTGTAGTATTGATAGTAAACTCTTAGTGAACCGTAGGCTATATGTGTAAACAATAATAATTTTTGTAGTGCATATGTTTTTATTTCATAGTTATTTAACTTTCTCTGCATTTATCCTACAGTTCTTAGAAAATGTCCATATACTTTGGTAATGTTTTTTTATTGGTAGTGTCCTCTGTTTCTTTTATAATTCTGTTATTTATNGGACTCTGAATATACAAAACTATCCATAAACATATGTTGCTATAAACAAGACTTGGTTGCTATAGACGCTCACTAAAATTGGGAAAGAAAAGAAACGCTGATTTCTCACCCTTATTTCTGGCGTTTATTCAGTAGCAACTGAATCCGAGACAATAATGACGGTCGCCATGGTTATTAACGAAAAAAGAATGAAACATGCGATATTACTAGGTGTAAATGGCGGATTCATCATTAAATCAACCAAAATATACTAAAGCACTGGATCAATAAGTTAGGCTATTGTTTTAGTCGTCGAATGAAGCAAGTGCGGTGTTAATCTGTTGATGTTTAGATATTTAAATGAATGAATGAACATAACCTTACAGCCTTGAGAATTGAAAATCGCGTGTAATCTTACGAAAACGTGTCGTGAAATTCTGGTTAATAACACGAGACTTCTAATAGATGAAGATGGTTTTACTGGAGCTTTCAAACTCTCAAGCAGTTTATTCCGTATCTCTACAACAAACCGATTCTGAGACAGAGGGGAGGACACTTCGCAAATTATATATAAGGATAATTCGTTTCATAGTGAGATTCTATGGTTATTTCATATCACCCCCCCACTGCGAAACAACATCGGTCTTATCTATCCAAGTTAATAGGTTTTTGCTATTTTGATATTCCAAGTTAGTGTTACGGCTTGGTTGTTTGAAATTCGAACGTATATATTACTCTGAAACCCAATAGATAATAGAGAATCACAATCGATTGATCGATGAAGTATCAAAGAAACCGCAGCTAAATTCCTCTAAGAGTTTACTATAAGGAAAAATCCCACTGAAATAATGATACGTCGTCGTCATTGAAAATGGGTTGGGGTACCAAAGATGAGAATGCCGGACTGTGGAATTGTGAAACTTGAAACTCCCAAATTGTAACTTACATAAATATACCGCAGTTCTCATGTTAATGCGACCTAAACGAAAAATATTAATCCGATAACATTTATGAATATCTAATAGACTCCATGTTTCTAATGCTGAAATTCGACGCTTCTAAAAATAAGCAACAATCTAAACATTATATATTTGAATCGATGACTAGAACAAACGTTAAAGCAACATTTCTACTTTATTTTTAAAATCACAACTTACTTCATCCTTACGGAAAGCAAAAGTGTTGGAGCAGGGCTGTTAATGAATAAAAGGTTTAGAAACATTCCGTAAGCCGTATGTTGGCACACGGAACTCGCGTTTGGAGACAAAAGGGAAGTTCCGGATTAGGTATCCATTTCTAGGAATTACCCTATGCGCATTTCGGAAACTATGTCTCCATTTTCAAGGGCTCCACAATTGGAAATGAGTTGGAGAGGTGGACGGTCGCGCTTTTATCTTCTTTATTTAATTTTAAATAGCTTTGGTTTATAATAGATTAGTTAATTTATTGCATTTTTAAAAAGGCCACTTCTTGATATTTGTATAAATGTGGTACCTTCAAAAATAGATTAAATTCTTAGTATAAAAAATTCAGATGATGACAGATTCCACGAATTTAAGGTATTTTATCGATAACTAAGAAGCGAACCCGCCAAGTATGACGGAACTTAATTAAAAACTTATTTATAGATCCATAGTAATGGAACATAGATTTATAAGTACTGTACAGTTTATAATGATCAGTTATGGGAGAATTTAAAGCAGACAGATAAGAGGAATGCATAAATTATTACTTAATCGAATTTCATTGGACATTTGAGGTGAATGAGTGTTGCTTAACCTTGCAAGAAAAAATCTCATTTTTATATTAAATATGTCCGTCTCCCACATCTTTTCCCTATTCACGACGAACATCGAGATATTCTCTCCCTTGCTTGCTCATGGTAAAGCAATATTTAGGCCGATTGAAAAGCGTGTATAACCCTGCGATTTCTTTATCGTCACTGCAAATGCTGGAATAATATGAAATTGGCACCTCTTCGAATAGGCTGTCATCTCTTTACCATTCCCCTGCATATGAGTTTCAATTCACAGTATATTGCCATGGAAAAATGCGCGAATTCTGGTCCAACAATCACCTTGGTAGTCATGGGGACGGGTTGCTTACAACAGCAAAATTTCAGAAAATATTCGATTATTATTTTCGAAATTCTCGTAATTTTGAACGGAAAATAATATTCCACGACCAAAATAAGAATATTTATTCACTTTCTCTTCTCTTGAGTTCATGCGATTATTCTTTCTTCTTTATTCTTGTTTAATTTTCCAAAAGAAAGAAACCATTCGAGTGAAACCCTGGATTCAGCAATTGGCATTGTCGTCAGGGGAACCGATTCCTTACAACCACAAAATGTTTCCCGGTATTTTATCACATTTCTCACTATTTTGGATCGAAAGTAATGCTCCAAAATAAGAATTTTCATCCAATTTCCCCTCTTTTAGTGCTTGTCTCGATTTCCCACGGCTATTCTTCCTAATTTAATTCAAATTTGGACGCATTAACTCGGATCCAACAATCGCCTTGGTAGTCATGGGGACGGGTTGTTTATAACTATAAAATGAGTTAAATTTCAATTATTTTATCAAAGTTCTCGCGATTTTTTATCAGAAAGGATATTATGCTAACAAAATAAGAATCATGATTTGATTTTTCTTCATTTCTTGCTCGACTATGCAATTATTTCCGATTTCATTTTCCAAAAGAACGGATGCCTGATGAAGAGATGAAAACTAACTTAGCTTGCTTATGGAATGTTTAATTAATTAATCAATAACTTCGGTAGTTATGGAAGCCTTCACGAACTGGGTACCAGGCTCTGTTAGGGGAACTACTACGCTTCACAGCCTAATTTCTGTGCCGGTAATGTCAAGTATATGAAATTTGGCTCAGATCAATGGAATGTTTTAAGAGTAAAGTAAATTTAAATTTAAAAATATTGTTGTAAATATTGTTGTAAATATTGTTGTAATTGTTGTAAATTTAATTGTAAAATAAATGCAGATTTGCCGACGGGCAGACCAACAGACAGAGCAATTTCGCGAATGATTTATATTAGTGGAAGTTTCCGTTGAAATTCGGGCTTATAACAACGGGGAAAAGGGGAAATAAATTAGAAATACGTAATTTGGCATGCAAAATGTCCATTGTAGAAATCTTTTTAAAGACCTACCGTCAAAAATTCATAAATCATATGTTTACTTTCGATAAATTATCTATTCTCAACTCCATCCATTTTTAACCCATCGATAGACCCTCTGATTAATCGATCAGTTGTAAATTGCAAAATCTGACTTAATTACACTGAGCGATAGTGAAAGTTTTCAACATGAAGTAGCTAATTTCCCTTGATCTTCACACGTTGAATGTAATTACGTTGAAAATTAGTTATTACCTATAAATGTTTAGTTGCTAAAACAATCTATTTTAAGCTCAAAAAATTGAGCTAGTACTTTTGAAATATACTTTTATTTACTAACTAATCCATTCCTACAATATCCATCAACTAATATTATTTAAAACTTTGCTTCTTGCATTTAGTTATCCTGCTAGATGAGCCTGCGATTGAATTCAACCACTCCCTCATAAGTGACTCATGCTTACTTTTCCAATTCACTTGATTTCTTCTTATTCGGGAGTTGCATACCTCGTGACTCATGCTTCAGTGTACATTTCTCACAAGTCTTTGGAATACGTACCGTTTCGATGTGCCAACTGTACAATATTTCGAGATGACTATCGCATGTTCCTATTTTATGCACACAATGATGCTTATCTCAATCTTTTTTGAAGGAAAATTGTTTATTTTCATATAAATGTCATAGTGTGATTTTCACTTATAATTTTTGTATAGATACATTTGTGATTGTTTCCATTTTGTAGTATTGATAGTAAACTCTTAGTGAACCGTAGGCTATATGTGTAAACAATAATAATTTTTGTAGAGAGCTCAATTAAGATAAATATTTAGTAATTAACTTCTT
>KZ309644.1:0-41525 GCA_000376725.2 Ladona fulva
AATATTATATGAGTGTTACTGAATTTATTTAACGTGCTACAACCAATTTCCATCAATATCATTGATGTAGAGCCACACTATACTTAAAATAAATACAGACAATAACAAGTTGAACACAGTGATCAGTAAAAAATATTCACTTGAGCAATTTCAGAAGAGTTATAGCATAATATGAATTCTCCACAGCTTTATCTAAATTTTTGCTGCATCTGAGAACCAACATCCCAGAATCCGAATATCATCATCATCTCTGGGGGGAAACTAAGTCGTCATCATCCTTGGCGAAGATGTTGGGATGCGACAAACTCATATTTGTTGGGTTTCTATTTAATATACTAAATTACATCTAATTCCTTTAAAGGAGAGGCTTCTGATAGAGAGCAAGAGGCAAAGCTAACAGAAAACTGGATTGGATGTCTTAACCCTCCAGCTGGGTATCCTGTGATTTCCATGCATTAGGCAACCTTCCTTTCTCTGCAGATCCCATGATTTCAGTGGGCTTGTGGTTTTTCTTGCATCTTTCCATGTATATCTTGTGAATTCTCCATCTGATCCCTCTATCCTATGAGTTACTTTGATTGTGACATACTTCAACATTTTCAACAATAGATGGCAACTACAATCATATATTCATAAAAGATTTATATTAGCAATCTAAGATTTGTGCCTAACTAATATCAAGGTTAAAAAACATACATTTCTTTTACCAGAATTTCAAAAAAATTACCCAGCTGGAGGGTTAAGAGACCACTCTTACAATTGACCATTCCCTGGCATTGAATCCAGGAGAGTTGGCACCCTTAAATACACACTTTTGTTTCTGACTCAATCTCTTAACACCATCATACTAGGAAAAGCATTAATTTTTTAATACAGCCACATGTGTTCTTACAGATAAATTGACCACTTGGAGAATTTCCACAATACGTAACGGCTGCTTAGATTTATCCTCACACTTTTGCGACTGAATCTATGATTTTCTTTTCCTACTTTTCCTATAGGACATGTATAGGCTTAGTCTGTTGCAAAGACTCACAACCACAGACTCACAAACACCACGCAAATATCTATTTTATATGGGGAAGTCTTAGAAATTTATAATTTTATGGCTCAAAAGAAGTCATACCTCTTCACGAAGAACTTGGATAGGACAAGACTGGATTGCAGCACGAAGAATACATGCAAAAGAGATCACTCGTGTCCTGAGTAATTCCAAATGAGTTGGATCCCTCCCATTTAGAATATTTGGTGCATCATTTAAAAAATCAGTTTCCATGAAACAGGCAAAGTCCCAAATAATGCTGAAGTAAGCGATTGTCATACAATTCTTTAGAACCTAAATAAAAAAATACAGTTGTTAGATACCATAGCTACAGATGCGGTTCCATTAATGTATGAATAAATACAAACGTTAAAATTCTGGCAAAAAATTAATTTAAAATATGAGAATCCTTCATTGCAGTTCAATTCGTGACACTACTTATTGTTTTGAATCAAATGAGCGAGATGTATTCCTCTCACCTCATCTGGAAGTTGTTCTGAGGCAAGATTTTGGACAATCTCATACACAAAATCCCAAACTCCCCAAGGTCCTACATCGTGGCAGGCATAGAGAATTGCTAATTTGTGAGTCACTTCAGTTAACTCAATCAGTTCTGTCATCTCAGACATCTCTCCCTAAATCAAAGAATCAAGAGAGAATAAATATCCTCAATCAAAAATAGCAAATATAATGAAGTTACTATAACTTTCTTGCAATCGTTAACTTAAAAATATAACCCTTTTAATGCTATGCCTTATGAGCTGGAAAATGTCTTGAAGGATGTTTTTATTTTAGAGTACAAGGGTCTTCTACAAGCCATAGAGAATATTCAGCCAAAATTTTTACTGTTACGTCCTCTGGTGGAGAGAAATTTTTATTGTGGAATTTGAATACAAATTAATATATTTTACATCAATAAAAATAAAAACAGCAATTATAAAAGAAAGATGCTGGTAATAAAAGAGTTGTATTGAGGTCAGGAGCGCATACCCAAGGCACAACTTTGAAAGGGGTGAAAAGAAAATTACTAAATTCAAAATTGAACCAGGCACAAAAACCACATCCTCTTTGGCACAAAAACAAATTTAAATTATCAACGTATTACTTTAAATCCCCATAAGAAATCAATGGTGATTTTTAAAAATGCTCTAACTAATATAAAAGATGAGAAAATAATATGCTACACAGAAAAAGCTCACTAACTAAAATACTAATGATAAACACCAATGAAAGTTTGTCTAAAGAATTCACTGTTGAAGTACATACATTAGAGTCCCACTAATCTGCAAAATTTTCAGATTATCCAAAAAAATACATTATTACAGTAAAAATACATTCCTGCCACTTTATTTCATGTATTGATACAACACAGAATAATGTAGCTGACTTACATATCCAAAAACAGACAAGTTACTCATAATTTTATATCATAGTCTATATTTTTTTATTTGATACAGTAGAGAGAAATTTAGCTGATTTACAGAAGTTTGATACCAAACTGTTGTAAATGTTAAATAAAGAGTGGTTTTTCTATGTTTGTACTTTGATTTTGTTATTTTTATCATAAAAATTTAGCCAAAAACTATAATTCAAATTTATATACTTTCCAATAGCTCTGTTTAGATGAACTGAACTTTTGGATTATCAGTCTTCAGATTATCAGGACACTAGTGTATCAGCAAGCATCGTATAAAACTACATCATGCAGACTGATACTTAAGCACCTCTTGGGGATTTAAAAAACTGATACTTCATAGAGGAGAAAATTGAGAATTTTTCAGACAGCACAACAATTGTTTCAAGAGAAGAGCTCTGGTAAACTGAAATTGATCAAAATTTATATGTGGAAACAACTGACCAAGAGAGTGCCTGTAGTTTGAACAGTTCATCCACTGAATATGATATGGTTAAAAATGAAGAATTCAACAGTGAAACCAACATGTTTGCTGCATGAAAGTAAGAAAAAGAATCTTATAAACTAGTGTTTTAAGCTAAATATCTTTTTAATTAAAAGGACAACTTTATTCTGCATTGCCTTAGGGCTCCAAAAAATACCCTACCCAGGGAAAAAATAAATTATCACTGAGATTCAGTTCAAGAGAAATATATGTTGTAATTTACCAATTTTGGTACAAATATAATTTGATGCAGGGTATTGAACCTGAACTAAACATGAAACTTTAACAATACTATTTTTCCCTGAGTTAAAACTGAAACTGACAAAATATTACAAATCTTGAATCTGAACCATAACCAGAAGACATTCATTCACTCTCCTCTGATTTTCTGTTCACATTATGATTCAGTGTAACGGAACTCATTTTAAATTTTATTTTTAATCGAAAGAAAAGATGAAAGAGATGCAGCTGTCAGGATAATATCAAATACCAAAAACTCCAAAGCTTTATATTTCCAGGGTAAAATGAAGAAGAACTTACATTACTCTTCCTCATTTATATCAATGACCTAAGCGACAAGATCGATAGCAATGTGAGGATATTTGCGGATGATTTGGTAATAAATAGAGAAATATCAAGTGACGAAGATAGTGCTTCACTCTCAAACGACTTAGCTCATATACAAATGTGGTGCGAAAAATGGCAGCTAGATCTTAATGTAGATAAATGCTCTGTAGTAAATTTCTTCGAAAGGAAACAATTGAGTCNAATCTACTAAGACACCTTCCTTTCCTTTAATCCTTAGAAATACTATTTTCGTCATGGAGATTTCAATATGAAAATAAATATTGCAGAGACATGAAACAGATCATTTCTACAAAGTAAAAATTTTCTTGGAGATGGAATTAGGTTGGCATAAAACAGTGTATTAATATAGTAACTGCAATGTTAAGATAATTCCTCAATGAAAGGAAAAGTTTTGTTTTTGACTGAAGTACTTTTAGGCAAAGAAATATTTCAAATCTAAGGAAAGGAAGCAAAGCAATATAAATGAACATAATGCTGATCATAAGCTTCAATGAAAAATTTGAATAATGCTCTCACAAAAATAAATTACCACATAACGGTACCTGTTTAACAATAATTAATAATTTACTGAAAGTATTTTATATTTATTAATAATTACATGTAACTTAATTACCAATGCAATGCAAAGAAGCAAATAAGTTATTTGATTAGAGAGGAAAATTAATGAGAACCTTACCTCTTCCAAATTGTTAGCGGAGTACAACTGAAGATCACAGAACTGTGGGATAGTCATTAAGTTCTTAGTAGCATCTGGATGTTGCATATACTTATTAAGTAACTGAGGTAAAGCTTTAAGAAAGTTAGACGTTAGCATGGTTCGATCATCAGTAACTTGTTTTAGCTCGTAATTTTGTAGATGTAGATGTTAGCATGGTTTCTCTTCTCCATCTGGAGGTTCCAAAGTTGCATGGAAACATACAGTATTACAGGGATATTAGATGCATATTTCGGAAACTAAGTAACCATCCTAAGTAGTTGTGTTGGATGATGTGGAGGATAGAAATTTAGTTTTTGAAATAAGTATATAATGTCCCTGTGATACTGAACATTTCCCTGCAACATTGGACCCTCCTGATGGAGCAGAGGAAAAATGTCATGGTAAGTTCCCCTTTATTTTACCTTGGAAATTCATAGCTTTGGAGTTTTTTTATTTGATAGAATTAATTTATGTTTAGATTAAATATGAGTTTCTGAAATTCAATGACTTACATTCATATAATTTGATCCGATTTCATATATTGATTTTTCTTTGATAATATGTGTTTCATCCAATAATTTAACTCAATGTAATTTTGTGTAAAATTTACAAATACTAAGAACTCAGAAAAATTAAAAGATTAGAAACTCAGAATGAAAAATACTGTTTAACTATTCCAATTGGTTTGACAGCAGCTGCTGAAGCTAAACTGGAACTAAACAAAAATTTGGCATTTTTGTTGAACTGGAATTGACAATGAAACAGAAATAATTATAGTTCAATAACCTGATCTGAATTTACATCCACATTATCAGGGTGCATTAAAAAATATTAAAAACATGACACACAGTTATATATTGGTCAGGAGATTGAAGAGGTCAAAAAATTATAATTGTTACTTGACATTCATTTTTAAATAATTTTTGAATACAAATTAATATATTTTACATCAATAAAAATAAAAACAGCAATTATAAAAGAAAGATGCTGGTAATAAAAGAGTTGTATTGAGGTCAGGAGCGCATACCCAAGGCACAACTTTGAAAGGGGTGAAAAGAAAATTACTAAATTCAAAATTGAACCAGGCACAAAAACCACATCCTCTTTGGCACAAAAACAAATTTAAATTATCAACGTATTACTTTAAATCCCCATAAGAAATCAATGGTGATTTTTAAAAATGCTCTAACTAATATAAAAGATGAGAAAATAATATGCTACACAGAAAAAGCTCACTAACTAAAATACTAATGATAAACACCAATGAAAGTTTGTCTAAAGAATTCACTGTTGAAGTACATACATTAGAGTCCCACTAATCTGCAAAATTTTCAGATTATCCAAAAAAATACATTATTACAGTAAAAATACATTCCTGCCACTTTATTTCATGTATTGATACAACACAGAATAATGTAGCTGACTTACATATCCAAAAACAGACAAGTTACTCATAATTTTATATCATAGTCTATATTTTTTTATTTGATACAGTAGAGAGAAATTTAGCTGATTTACAGAAGTTTGATACCAAACTGTTGTAAATGTTAAATAAAGAGTGGTTTTTCTATGTTTGTACTTTGATTTTGTTATTTTTATCATAAAAATTTAGCCAAAAACTATAATTCAAATTTATATACTTTCCAATAGCTCTGTTTAGATGAACTGAACTTTTGGATTATCAGTCTTCAGATTATCAGGACACTAGTGTATCAGCAAGCATCGTATAAAACTACATCATGCAGACTGATACTTAAGCACCTCTTGGGGATTTAAAAAACTGATACTTCATAGAGGAGAAAATTGAGAATTTTTCAGACAGCACAACAATTGTTTCAAGAGAAGAGCTCTGGTAAACTGAAATTGATCAAAATTTATATGTGGAAACAACTGACCAAGAGAGTGCCTGTAGTTTGAACAGTTCATCCACTGAATATGATATGGTTAAAAATGAAGAATTCAACAGTGAAACCAACATGTTTGCTGCATGAAAGTAAGAAAAAGAATCTTATAAACTAGTGTTTTAAGCTAAATATCTTTTTAATTAAAAGGACAACTTTATTCTGCATTGCCTTAGGGCTCCAAAAAATACCCTACCCAGGGAAAAAATAAATTATCACTGAGATTCAGTTCAAGAGAAATATATGTTGTAATTTACCAATTTTGGTACAAATATAATTTGATGCAGGGTATTGAACCTGAACTAAACATGAAACTTTAACAATACTATTTTTCCCTGAGTTAAAACTGAAACTGACAAAATATTACAAATCTTGAATCTGAACCATAACCAGAAGACATTCATTCACTCTCCTCTGATTTTCTGTTCACATTATGATTCAGTGTAACGGAACTCATTTTAAATTTTATTTTTAATCGAAAGAAAAGATGAAAGAGATGCAGCTGTCAGGATAATATCAAATACCAAAAACTCCAAAGCTTTATATTTCCAGGGTAAAATGAAGAAGAACTTACATTACTCTTCCTCATTTATATCAATGACCTAAGCGACAAGATCGATAGCAATGTGAGGATATTTGCGGATGATNTCTTTTAAAAAAACACCTCTGGAATTTACAAATGGATATGGCATTACTTTCTATCAAAATAAAATAGGACACTAAGATTCTTTAAACTGAAGGCAAAATTATCATAAAACATTACTGGGATGGCTTTCTGATTTATCCAGTTTTATCTGCATGTCTAAATTCAGATTTAGAAATACTATTTTCGTCATGGAGATTTCAATATGAAAATAAATATTGCAGAGACATGAAACAGATCATTTCTACAAAGTAAAAATTTTCTTGGAGATGGAATTAGGTTGGCATAAAACAGTGTATTAATATAGTAACTGCAATGTTAAGATAATTCCTCAATGAAAGGAAAAGTTTTGTTTTTGACTGAAGTACTTTTAGGCAAAGAAATATTTCAAATCTAAGGAAAGGAAGCAAAGCAATATAAATGAACATAATGCTGATCATAAGCTTCAATGAAAAATTTGAATAATGCTCTCACAAAAATAAATTACCACATAACGGTACCTGTTTAACAATAATTAATAATTTACTGAAAGTATTTTATATTTATTAATAATTACATGTAACTTAATTACCAATGCAATGCAAAGAAGCAAATAAGTTATTTGATTAGAGAGGAAAATTAATGAGAACCTTACCTCTTCCAAATTGTTAGCGGAGTACAACTGAAGATCACAGAACTGTGGGATAGTCATTAAGTTCTTAGTAGCATCTGGATGTTGCATATACTTATTAAGTAACTGAGGTAAAGCTTTAAGAAAGTGTTCCGATAAAAGTGCTCGATCATCAGTAACTTGTTTTAGCTCTAAAGTTGTCATGACCTGCCAGAATAAAACACACACAAACCATACAAAAATGTGGAAAAACAGGAGATACTAAAATTTCAAGAAAAGTTTTCCATGAAAATTTAGATCTGTTTGAATAAACACCCACTTTGGGGTAGGGACCAAGTTGGTGATAGCTAGCTTAAGACATCAAGATAAAAAATATCACCAATTATAATTGCCATTCCAAACAGAGTAGCCTGGATACCATCTGGGTAGAAAAATTCAAAGGTACTACCCACTAGTTGTACCATTTGCTTTCAATATGAAATATTTCAAGATAATAAGATAAAACATACCAATTCTTTGAATGAAGTTTACCTTAGTAAAATATATATTAAAATCTGTTTCTCCTTTTCATTGAAGAAATACAGTTAAGATTCCTCCCAAGGATTTTGATATGAAGGATTGCCTTTAGCCTCATAAATTTGTTAATGTTTATTTCTCGTAAAGTCCAGATAAGAAAGGGCGATGCGGGTAATGAAACCCCAACTTCCTCCAACCAACTCCATTATACATATATTTATTGCATTACACATTGTTTATTCGTAATCTGTACAACGGTACGAGTGGTTTGATACCCATTACCTACCTATTCACAAACATGTAGCATACTACTCCCTCCCCCACCTCCTCCACCTTACAAATAACCATTTCCGTTTGTCCATTTGAGTAATCTTTATTAACTGCCAGGAGATTCATTGCAAACCTCAACGTCCTGAAATTGTCTACCCTCCACCTCTTCTCTCAATGATTTCGATATGAACAATATCCTTTTAACAACATAAATTTGTTATTGTAAATTTCTATGGTTATTTGCAGTCTCTCTTCCTAAGTACCATTCGAATTAATTATCTATGCCGATTTCCTCTCTTCAATATTTATCTCTGAAACAACACTAATTTATCTCGGGATGCGTATTCCTTGTTGATCAAAGACTTTAATTTATACATTAACAATACTTTTGTCATATTTTTACGTCCGGATAACTGTTTTCCTCCCCTATTGCACGCTCCGATTCCAGTAAGGCATACTTATAATTATTGTTTAAAAAAAGGTTAAATACTAACAAAACTATTGCATTCTATCCAGCAAAAACAATAACAATTAATTATGATAAATCTCAGCCTTGCCCAACAACCAATTTATCGCGTGTCGTTACTAAATCATCGTAGCACCCAGCCGCCGCGGACCAAATTGTCGTGGGACCAAAACGTAGCGGACCAAATCTCCGCAGACCAAAGTTCCGGCTGCGCCTATTTAAGTATCAAGGGTAGCAGAGGTAACAGCGAGAAAGGGGTATGCAACTCTTAGGTATGGAGAAAGGGCTATTAGTTCTGATTTTTCAGGGAAATCACTAGAATTGGGTTCTAAAAACAAATTCTTCCACAAGACCAAAGCATTTCCTTCACCTCTTCTCTCTTAAAATAGTACAGTAGTTGATCATCCTAAATGGCTAGAACTTCCTCACTACACTCTATTTAACTATAGCATACCATAAGGAAGTATTGTTTCAACACGCTGACTGCCAGCAAATAATCCCTAATTATACTCCCTAATAAATATAATCCCAAGGTATTAGTACCCAACACTTAAGCTAGGTCACTGTGAAATTTATACTTGAATAAATGATGCCAGAGCCTCTTACTCTTTAGAGGAAAGGAAGGATACAAATGTCCAGTTAACTAGATATCGGCCTATGACAAACATGGCATACAACGTGTTAAGGAGTTGGTATAAAACCAGGTTCTTTTCACCAGCTGAGCATTGTATTGCAACAACAAACAAATACACCCTCCTTCAACCACCATTATAGTTAGGAGTTTTCCTGAGTTTATGGGAGAAGGAATTCAGTGAGAGTGCATAAAATAAGAAATGATAGACCTTTGCTTGGACATTCGATGTCTGTGGAGCTTTCAGTGAAAGCTACATCTGCATAAATACCATGCAAGCCACCTTTTGGCATGTGGCAGGGGGTGTAAATACCAAGAATTCAAGTTACCTTATTGTTATTTCGCTAATTGTTGTCACATATTGTTCGTGAAAAGAATGAATCCCTAAAATGACTTGTCCTCACATCTATTTTTTTTACAGATATTCTGTGGGTTTGTATGTTTGTCTGAGATTAGGGTCCACACCATTTGTCTGATTTGCATCAAATTTTGCATATGTGTTTTCTGAGACCCTGAAGGAAATAGAGTCACCTTTTTATTCAATAACTTTGCTGGGTTTGAACTAAGATTATTCAGATAGATTTCCATAGAAAATACATGTCAAGTTCAATTTTACTGGTTACAGACTTTATTTCTTTTGCAAAGGAATAGTTCTATGAAATAGAGATAACTACCAAAAGAAGGGAAATTGAATGATTCTTATTATGGTGGTAGAATATCACTTTCATTTTGAAGTTGCGCAAATTTAGATAAAATATATGAATATTTTGTGAAATTTTGAGTTTGTAAACAACCTGTCCCCCTGACGACGAATGTGATTATTGATTCCGAGTTCATGCATTTTCCCTTAAGAATACATTGTGTATTCAGGTCAATTAAGAAGCAATGACAAGAATAGACAATATAAAGAGGAGGAAAATGTTCAGAGATTTTTAACTACTACGGTTACGAACAATTTGTAGTGATGAATCGCAGAGGCAAAAAATCATATGTATCACCGTAATCAATCAATGGAGATGGATGAGTAACTTTTACATCAATTCGGACTCATGACATATTTTACGATAACATTTCCCATCAAAAGAATATAAAATGACAACTTTCATACATAAAAGATTATTACATGTTCTCAATGAAGCATTACATGTTGCAAATTTTCAAGTTGCTTACTTTATATGATTCCTTAATTGACTATCGTTGCTTCAATGTCATCATAAAGGCTGAGTTGATCAATTTGAACCAGAAGAACCTGGACAAATCTTGCAAACTCGCACATAAACTTGAGACAAATTTCATAAGAAGAAAATTGCATAAATATTCACATTGTCTCTGTTGATTTTGAACAGGTAGTTCAGATGTTATTGTTTCCTTTCAAAGAAATAAACTACAGAGCATTTACTTACATCTGGTTGCCATTTTTTGCACCACCTTTGAATGTGAGCTAAATCTTTCAGGCTTTAGTTAAAGTGATGGAAGGCAAACAGTAGGTGCAATGAAATGATACGAAAGTGGTGGTATTTGATTTTAGGCCTCACCTAAAACATCCAAGAAATGTATTACATCCTCCAGATGAAACCTTTTCCTATAAACTCAAGAAAGTAAAGCACACAGCAATACCTTTTATTTAAACTTTGTATGATATGTGATATTGGGCTTCCTTGGAAGAAATTAGAGTAGAAACTAGTTAGCAACTGAAATATGAATTCAGATAAACTACACTTAAGAAGGACTAAGAGTTAGATAACCTCTTTACCAAAGAGTAGCAAAACTGAAAATTAGCACAAATTATTTAAATACTAATTTTTTCTGAAAATCATCTGAGTTGATAACAAACAAAACATATTCTTTGATCACACAGTGCTTACACTTCCTGTCGAATGCCAATAGGTATAACTAGTGCTAACATAGATGTAGATAGTATTCTAGGAACAAATTTATAAACTGTCATAGAGCCTTTATCAACAAATGTCTATGCCACAGAGATGAAAAAATTACTAACTTTTCTTGAGGTTCCCCTACAAAGAGGGGGTTCTCCAGTGGCAGCTTGTCTGATGGAACATGTCATAATTTCTATAAGAGCAATCTGTTGACTTTCATTGAGAGGAGATGACTCAGTTTCGTCACCCTCAGATTCAACCTCTTCCTCCATTAGGAGTAGCTTTATCATGCTTTCCCAGTCTTTTAAAATTGGAGTCGTATCAATGAGGGAATCAACAAGATACAGCGCATGTTCATGCAACTGAAAAAAAATGTCATAGTTAAGTGAGAAAATATAAAACATTCAAAAGTTACAGAATTCTATAAGGTAGGATGGATTCATGTTGTAAATGACCAGTTAATTTAAACTAGTAGTACCTGGATAACTGGAGGTCCATTGATTACACTTTGGAGTTGATCAGATTTTAGTCTCCAATAATCACAATGTATATTTTTAAAAACACAATTCAATTTATATTTTTAAAACCACTATTCAAATTAAAAACAAGCATCAAAGCTAACAATGAGTTGATTATGAAGAGAAATTCTTCTACAAAATGTAATTATAAAAAATTTTATTTTACTTACTACTACAGTTGGATTGAAACTAGTATAGATCTGGACTTTGATGCATTCCTTCCATGATGTGTAACATGTCTTATTATAATGGGACATGTTATACTTTGTTCAAAAGAGCAACTCTTTGCCTTTAAAAGGATATACATTAAGAGTCAATATCAATATCCTGCTTAATCTATGTCAACATAAACCAAATCAAAGCACGGTAAATTCACGCAAATTCTTGACTCAGTCATCTTCACACCTTTGTGGAACAATGATCCTGTGTCACAGTAAAACCAAACTTTTAGCAAAAATGTGGTATATAGTGCTGTAGCATAATCTGCATTTTTGAGGCCGGATCATGATTTATTAAGCATCAGAATTAAAGATTGATCTCCTCCTACAAATTTTATTGTATGTAGTTGAAAATTTTACTACTCGCTATATTAAAGTTTAGAAGATATAATGGAAAATAAAAATGTATAACGCATGATGAGTAAAAGTCCATAATCATTTGTGTTTCAATAGGCATCTCACTTGCAGTTACGGCCAAGGCATACTCAGCAAGGCTTAAATGCTCAGCACACTATCTAGTTCAGAAGAGGTTGCAATGACATTTCGTCGGAACAACGTCACTGTATAGGCCCTTTTATATAGGCCCTTGTCACTTTTACCTCCTCCCCCAATGAATTTAGGAAAAATTGCTCTTGCTTATTTTTATTTGCAAAAAATAGCACTTGCTTCTTTGCTCTTAATGTGAGGTTTTGGTGAGACTATGAAAAATAATCAATAAATATCACTGACAATAAATCACTAAGTGAGGGAATGTTAAATTGGGATTTAATTGTACCAAATAATTAACAAATTTAATTGATGTATAAAGTAAAACTTTAGTATAAAAAAATTCTATGGAACATTAGTTTCCTCGTTAGATATGACATAAACCAACAGCTAGGTAGATCCAGAATTCAATAAAAGCCAGAATTTTTAAAATGAAAACTGTTAAGTAAAATAAAAACCTAACAACCAATTTGACACAATTTTCTTGATGTTTATCACATCAATCATTACGGAGTAAAATTTTTACATGGGAAAAATTACTTTTCCATAAAATCTATTGATAACTTAATTTATAACATAGTTTTAAAGCTTCGTATAAAAACTTCTTTTTAATTATATCCTCCTTATAATCATAAACCAAAACAAAAGGTGAGAAAGGGAGTGCTACATCATCACTATAGTTGAAAGAAAAGAAAAATGGAACACAGCTGTTGATGAGTAAGAGGTTTAAAAACAATCTGTAAGCCCTATGTCAGCAAACAGAACTTGAGTTTGGAGACAAAGAGGATTAGCAATTTCCAGGAACTACCCTATCCCTTTAGTTTATGCAGAGTTTCTACAATGGAAAACTTTATGGTTTATAGGTAGAAGAAACATTTAGTATATCACATTGTTTTCTTTGCCCTTGATAAAACTAAAAATGAAATTCAGAATAGCCTACAATGGCTACAAGGCAGGTTTGTTCATTAAAATGTATTACTCTACTAAGGCATTAAGGGTGACACGATAATAACACAGTAGCAAACCTAAAATAAAAATTCTTTTGAATGCCAAAACAGAATTTGAATGAAAATAATAAATACTCTAATTACAACTCACCCTATGTTCTGTAAAAAATATAACTAAATCACAGATAAGTTCAGCATTAACTGGTTTATCGATTCGACTGTATTTTGGAACAAATAACTTTTGTTTCAAGAACTCTCCAGCAGCTAATGCAACTCCACGATGCACTTCATACAGTAACTCATATATCTGCTCACAGTCTGATTGGGTCAATGCCTCAGGCTGATATCTGTAGATGGATGTTCATTAAAAAAATATTTGAGAATATATTCATAAAAATATCAAAATCTTAAAATATGACAGGAAAAATAAATTATAACAAGATATGAACCTGATCCAATTATTGGTGAAAATGTTTGACACACATAACTTCATAAAGTATGACACCTGTATGATTTATTTCCAGGGCTAAGTAACTACTTGCTCATTTGAAAAATATAGCTACAGCCCTGAATTCCTCCAATGTGCACAAAACATGAAGTTTTTGGTGAATATTTGATTAATTTGAATAGATTTAAAGATTTTAATATTATGTTCTTCCCTAGAAAAGTTAATTAATCAAAATCTAAAGCACAAAAATTTGAAATAATCAACAACTAGCAGCACTGCACCTGAAATCAGATAAGTTGACAAGGCTAACATGTCACATCAATATTGGAAAATATTATGATAAAGAAAAGCAGTGCCTCAAGATTGGATCCAATTAAGTTTAAAAGACTGGATAGTTATTAATCCTGAAGACGAAGAGCAAACTGCATAAAGGTTAAATTGTATAAGACAAATCCTAGAAGTTCCCCAAGGTACAAAAAAATGAAAGCTATTTCAAACTTGAAAAGTATTCGTAACTTTATTTTCTGACAAAATCTCTTGTTTATAAAGCTTTATTAGTACATTGGCAACATCTCCTTCATTCCTATGTAAAAACTTTCTCCCATAATAACTTGTTCTTTTTCAAAAGCAAAAATTAAAAGAGCAAAGAATGATTATTACATAATACATATACATAATTCCTAATGGTCCATCCATTATGAACAAGATACATTAAAGAAAGTGGCTCCTGAATAGCCATCAAGGTAACATGTTTGCCTTTGGGGAAAGCTTTCACAGGTTCCATTACCGGCAGGAGCTCATGTAAATGTAATGTATGTATACATGTAAAGCAACATATATGTACAAAATTAATCCATTATATCACCACAGATGTTATTAATATTTTAAATGATCTTCGCTTGTCAGTGAATTTCATGGATAAAGGCTTCTTGGGTGTCATTATCATATTTTTGTCATTATGTCATTGTTAGCAAATAAGAGTGCATAAAAATCTGAGTCTCCTATTTGATAAGAACTTTTTACTAGAATGAAAATATTCTAATTTCTTATCATCACAATTCAACTACAAGTAAAGCCTGCATACATGCTTAACCTTATGTTTCTCAGATGCTGAACTTTGCAAACAATTTCATAAATAATTGAAAGTAAATCAAATACCTAGTTTTCTACAAACAGTGATTATTGATAAATCGTAAGAAAATGACAAACTATTGAGAAAATTAATCAACCACTTGTTTGAAATAAAAGAGAAAACACAACACCTATTAGTCCCAATAATTAACTCCTTTTGTGATACACATGAAAGATCCAAATAATAATTTTAGTAACTACAGTTGAGTAGCATGGATGCGCACACTTTCAGGCCATATTTTACTCATTAATATGCTATTTTATTTTCTTCACAGACTCAGACAAAGTATTGTGGAAATCCATAATAGGAACACTCTTAGAAAAATGGTATGTACTTTTTCCACACAATTATTTTTCTTAAATAATAAATAACACATGGAATAACTGTGTTTCAATGATTTATTGCCATCATCATTTACCACTATCATCCAGATGATGGTGATAAATTGTCAATACCGGTAGTGTGTTATTTATTACTAGCTGAAGTGCCTGTTGATTCTCAACGGGGAAAATAGATGTCGGATTCAATATAGCACACCAATTTGTGCGTAAGTGAAAAAAACATCTTGCATCTTAGTTTAGTCCAATGGAACAGGTTATTGAAAACAAAATGTTTCTAATCAAAGTTCGAGGCCGAAATCTACAATCAACAATAAGAATGTGAATCATTATGGAATTTCCATCTTATTATTAACACGTCTCAAAGTAATGTGTAAGTTTGCAAGATTTTCAACTTCCGATTCTGGTAACTTTAATCGTATAATTGTCAAGAGTCCGAAATGATAAATAAAAAGTTACTCCTCCATCTCCACTAATTTATTACGGTGCTACGCATGTTTGTTGCCCCTGTAATTCATCACTACAAATTGTTCGTGACTGATATAATTAAAATCTCTGAAAATTTTCATCCTCTTCATATCGTCATTTGCTTCTAAATGGGCCAAAATACAAATGCATTCTTATGGGAAAATGCCTGAACTCGGAATCAACAATCGCATTGGTCGTCAGGGGGACGGGTTGTTTACAACCTCAAAATTTCACAAAATATTCGCATATTTTATCTAAATTCTCGCAATATCGAAACGAAAGCTTTATTCTACGACAATAATAAGAATCTGTATTCAATTTCCCTTCTTTTGATACTTATTTTGACTTTATACGAATATTCCTTCTAATTTAATTTTGCAAAAGAAATAAAGTCTGTACCCGATAAAATCGAACTTTACATGTATTTCTTATGGAAATCTATCTGAACGATCTTGGTTCAAACCCAGCAAATTTTGCGAATGAAAAGTTTACAGTACTTCCTTCCGGCTCATGGAGAACACGTACGCAAAGTTTGATGCAAATCGGACAAACGGTGTGGACTCCAATCGCGGACAAACAAACATACACACAAACCCACAGAATTCCTGCTTTATATATATAGATTTGTTTAGTATTTAATAGTATAGAAAAAGTACCATTTTTCTAAGTGTCTTCCTATTTTATTTTCATTACTTTTCCAGGCCACATGATCACAAAATTATTATTTGACAGTCAAATACAAATTAAAAGCATTGATAAATTCAACTGCTTAAGAGCTAAATAGAATTCTCAAATGGAACAAATTGGCCAAGAGTTCGTGCACCAACTAAAGAAATTCATGCAATTACTCGATCTTATTTAAGAATATATTTAGAGTACTGACCATTTTAGGGATGAAGTAACTGAAATATTAAAGTTTGGGATCATATGACCAAACTAGGTACTCTATGATAGGAGCAGTGGTGGAATTAAAAAATTTTAAGAACAGGCTCTTTACCCTACAGATTTTGTAACCACACACTTATCATAAATGATCATAACATCAACATAAAAAACAACAAAGTTAACAGTTTAATACCAACCAAAAGTGGAAGAATCGTTTTCAGTTTTTGGAAGGAATTTTCCATAATGTCAAGCTGGGTAGAAATTATTGGTTACAAAGAAAATGAAAATGTTTCCATAGTAAATTATTTTGTTAAAATTTCAATTTTTAGTCCACTTTCAATAGCTTTATCACTGAAAATGACTTCCTCTGTTCATTAACGGCTCAAATACAGTAAATGCTACCATAAGATTTATTTCTTAGATTTCAAATTTTTTCAGTTTTGAACCCGGGAATCAGTAATAATTGTAAATATTAAAGCTTTATTATCATTTCATGTGAAACAAATGATAGCTGGAAGATTTTTAGAAGATAACAGTAATAGTTGCCTACGGCCAATACCAAAAAGGCTCTATAAATTACAGTACTTTTAAAGTAAAGGTATGATGTATCTCTTTAGATATTTCACTGATGAAGTTGTAGAAATTAATTTAACATAGTATTGATAGAAGTAAAATATTGAAATATTACAACATGTTATCTAAGGGTATTTAAATTAAAGAAAAAATTATATATGCAATATAGATTTCAGAGAAAATGGAAACACTGCTAACAGAATTTAATTCTCCAATTTTTCATCACAGCATTTGAAAAATTATGTCAGTAATAAGGAAAGACTGCCACTCAGTAGTTTAATTGCTGGAATGATTGTCAAAAATTAACTTAACATTATGTAAACATAAAATAAGAATTGTAGAAGAGTTCATTATGATATTCAAAGGTGTTAATTTGAAATGGAAAGAATTTATGTGATATTTATTCAGTAACAGAAATTAAAATATTAGAAAAAAGGATTCCAATATTTTTAATAAGCATTGGTAAAGCAGTAATCTGCAAATAAAAGACTAGGCAGAACAGACTAACACTTCATTGTATCATCACTCAAAAGAGCGTTAAGGTTAACATAAAATATTAGTGTTTCCATATTATTCTGTCCCTCAATTAGTGTTGCTGAAAACAAGACACCTTCAATTTTTCAAATATAAAACTACAAGTATAAATGATATATTCATTATATACTGTTAATATAAAATAATACATTGCATAGTGTTAATATAAAACTACAATGTTGAAATTGTTAAACATGTGGGTTAAAGGTCATTAAATTCAAGAAAAAAGAATTTATGTAATCTATCTTTCATAGTTAACAAAAACTAACAACATTTAATGAAATGCTGCTGATGAAATTTAATAGATTATTAACAAATACTGTTATAGTTACATCACTTAAAGAAGTATATAACTATAATGGTATTTGACAAATTATGCCATCCATCAGATTGTCAGAAATTAATATAACATAGTTTTACATCAAGTTAAATAGTGAGATGTGCTCAATTGGTCTAAAACTTTGTTAATATGCATGTTGTTTAATATAAATATTGGTAATATACAATGTAGAATGTTAAAATAGCAAAACATGTGAGTTAAGGGTCTTTAAATTCATGAAAAATGAATTTACATATGTCATGTATATTCAAGATTAAGCATAAATACTGTTGATTTATGTAAGCCTAGCAACATTTTTCAAGCATCAAATGGTGAAAACAGAAATTTTTTATCGATATGCATGCAATCATGGTGATGTTATTGCCAACAGTCTGCAAATGGATATTCAGGCCTAGTATCGACTGCCCTTACATATTTTTTATGAAACTTTAAAATGAAACAGGAATGTAATTTATGATCAAACGTTAAAATTATATCCTTGTTGTAACATTTGCATTGTAGTAGTAGTAGCAATTTCAAAATCTTCAAAAACTGGTCATTTCTGAGCCCCGGGGAATCAAACCTGGAACTGCTTTCATAGAAGGTGAACATGTTGCCCACTTGGCTATATGGAAGGCATGTGTATTGTAATACCATTATATTTATAGTTCTACCACTATTGTATGAGATGAATTTAGGAACTGGTTCAACAAACTCAAGAAATTGTAAGAATAGGTTTGCATGAACCAGCCCAAACTGGCGAAACCCCACTACTGGATAAGAGGTTCAAAAACAACATATATTGTAAGACTCGCATTAAGTACAATTAAAATGATCAAGATAAAATGTTACTGTATACAAACTTTAAAATACTGGTAACCAATTTCACTGCTTCAACCGCAACCTCATACTCTTTGTCTGCTCTCATTCCAACAACTCGGCTTTTAAATTTGCTGGTGAAGAGTTCAAGTTTCCCTCTATGGGATGCAGAATCGTAAAGAGGCTGCAGAGCCTAATTTTGTAGCGAGGAAAAAGTAACAATGGTGCATTATTGATGGGAAAATACAGTACATATATCACTGAGGTCCTAAGAGGTTCAAAATATTCTTTGATAAACTACAGCATATAAACCAATAAACCAAAAACGCAGTTAAAACCAAGTTACCAAGGAAAAAGTTAAGAAAGAAAGTTACCTGAAGGCAATTCAGTCTTACAGCCCCAACTCGATCATTTAAGGACCATCCAATGTATTTTAAGTAAGAGTCTGTCAAGAAATGTCCAGGATATTTGCTCATCCAAAGCCCTAACTCAGCCATACAAATAGATCGGATTTCAGGTAAAGTGTCCCTGAAAATAACGAATTAGTGAAACAAAACATGGAAATGGCAACACATTCATAGTAGCAGAACAAAAATTATTATAGAATGGAGATACACCATGCACATATTTTGAAATGAGGCAAGTTTTCAGAATAAAATAAAAATTCTGTGGATAATATACCAATGTGTAATGAAAAGATAATTATCTCAAAAGAAATCTTTTATGAACCTTTCCTGCCACAAATAGCTCATTTCCAATCAGCGTAAAAGAGTGAAATTTCATGTTACTGTGCTGAAGGGAATTCATGGTTAATGCACATGGTTCGGGATTTTCTGATAAAAAAATAGTTCTCTTAGGAAAAAATACATATTATTTTCACCTATAACGGACAGCAAAGATGGATTTAAAGGTGTAGCTAAGCATATTCTTGAGTTCCTCAAGGCTTTCTTCCATTTCTTGCCTTTTTGCAGACATTGCCCCACCTCCACTTCTATAGCCTTTCAGCAATCCAGCATGGCGCCTTAAACCTTCCATTGAACCAATGACCATTTGAATCACATCTACTAAGGCAGTCATCAGCTTAATGCCTACACAAAAAGAATGAAAGCTTAATGTAGCATCAACATTAGGAAATCACAAAATTGCGAGAGTTAACACTTACAAGTGTAATATACTACATTTTCTACTTAAGTGTACATTTTTGAATGTACACTCTTGGTGAAAGCAGTCCTGGGTTTAATTCCCAGTGTGGACCAACATTTATCAGTGTTCACTCAGCATTGTGATGAACATGGGTAGCCTGAATCAGGAGGTAGTGGGTCTGGTCCCATAAAAGAAAAATATGGTAGCATGGGAGTCGATGCGCTGGCCACATGCCACCCACTGTACATGCAACTGGGCTAAGCAATATCCCTCAAAGGGATGTTGCACCAAGGACTATATCTTCAAATAAGTCCATCCCAAATCTTTTGACACATGTCAAACCCTTAGAAACCCTTGGATATGAGATCTTTCCTTAGAATCCCATTACCCAAATTAGTATACCTTGAAAATGAGATATTTTTAATTTCTTCTCATTCAAAATCGTTGAAAAAAATAGCCACAAAACCACCACTGTGATAAAATAAGAATACAATTACTGTAATTCTGTTAATGCTCAAACTGTTACTCAATTTTTATGCCCATACACCAATGATGTACATTATATGGTTTGAAAGTTAATTTAATCAGGATACTCATTTTGATGAATAAAAAGTTGAGAATATAGAGTAAATTAAAACCAAGATAGAGATTGGCATTATTAATAATTAGGTAAACCTTTGAGAAAAAACAAGAAATCAATATTTTTATATTTTAATTAATAAAAACCATAAATATACAATCATTAAAATTTAAAAATTGCATTAATCATTCATAATCGTTGACAGTAGTTATCCTTCAATTCAAATAGGTATCACTAATTGACAATTTCACATATTCAAACATGTAAAGCAATAAACTAAATTATAATTTTTTGCTTCCAAGTAAACAATAAATATTCAAGTTAAAGGATAGATTCAATAAAATGTGCAACTTCTAGCTTATTTCTTACATCAGGATGAGTTTAAGTTTCAAATGAATTTTCATAAAATTTGACTTGATTGTAAATTTAAGTAGTCCTATCGCTGATTATCAACACCTTAAAACTCACATTTATTGGATGCTTAACATTTTTTTTATTTCATAAAGCATACAAAATGCCATGAATTTTATTATTAAAAGTGAAGAAAAATATCTTTAGGATTATAAGAACAAAAAGTTTTGATTGATTAATGCTTTGGTAGATAAATCATTTATTATACAGCCTTGTTTTTTGCAGGTAACTTTCTTAAATCTTATGAAACTAAAGTGTGTTTTGAGAATTTAGCATACCTATTGAAAAACTGAAGTTTTGAATAAAGAAAAGGTCAAAATATGTTGCTTCTAGAGCCATCCACCTTCTCTTTCTCAATTGATTACAACAAGTTCTGCTTTATTCAAATAAAATAAATACATTAGAGCAAAATACCTACCAGCAAAAGTGGCAGTGTGACGAAACGCTCGAACATTCGAATCACACAGGGATGTTAGGAATGACACTAAGTTGTCCATCAAACACTGATCATGCAACATGGGCATAACACCAAGTGGAGGTCTTTCCTTATGACCATGTTTAATTAAGCGTTCAATGAAATCAGCTATATTCTCTCTAAACTTCTTCCAATAAGGTCCAGGAAGCACAAGTGGATATTCACTTCCCATTTGCTGTGGAGATATTAGAAATGGATGAGAACATATTATATTTACCACATCACTTCAAAAATAATATAACTGTTAATTATTACAAATGCAGATGACTACTGCTTTAACATCCGATGATCTAAAGATCAATAAAAGTTGCAGAAACTATTGACTTTATCATATTGGTAGGAAATAAAATTGGAAACAAAATTTAACACCTACCTCATGTAAATAGTAAGTGTAGAAGAGAAAAGGAACTCTTCTAATTATTCAAACAATTCTTAGTAACCTTTTTAAATGATTGCACCAAACGTTATTAACATTCTTTATTTCAAGACCATATTGTGAAATAAACATTTTAAATATCAAAGTTCGTCAGAATTCAAATAAAAAATAAAGGAGAAGTTAGTAAGTATCTGCAAATGGTAGAAGAACAACCGAAAAGAGAAGAAGAGTATTAGATAGTGAAAATAATGCAGAGAAGTATAATATTGCATTGATAAAACATTAAGGAAATACTATGATAAAATAAATGAGGAGAAACCAAAGTGCTACGAAAGAAAATTCTGATATTAACTCCTCAGGGCTGGCAATGGTATGTGGTACCAATCCAGAATGTTTGGGTCTGAAATTAGAGTTTCCCTTCACACTGACGAATGTAAAGATACAGAAAGAACTGAATTAAGTGTGCTTATTTCTAGGACTCACATCATCAAATTCCTCAGCCATTTTGGTTATGATTTCAGTATATTCCATAGTTGCCTGCATATTTGAGGTAATTTTTCCTTTGCACCCTGAGGCATTAAAGAAAAACTGTGTGAGTGATAACAGCGCTCCATCACGGCTGAGCCAGTAACTTTGAACCCAACCTTCAACCACTTGCTGCAAATGAATAGCATAGTTATTTAGTTGTATATAAATAAAAAACAAATTTAACTTCAAGTAGATAACTTAATAATACACATTTTTTAAAAGATTTATAATTAGATAGACTAATTTTATGAGAGAATAATCATATTTTGGTTGAATAAATACTTTTCATTAACATGATATAAAAAGCATACATATAATCCAAATTGATAACTATTATTATAATTAATTAAAAATGAAAGCCCAACATAGTATTAATATTTGGAAATCACAGAATTGTTGAGTTCACCTTCCATGATAGCTGTATAACATTTTTTAAGATGCTATCCCACTTAATACACAGTCTTCACCTGGTCCCTTTCACACAAAATATATCTTAAGGAAGTCACTTAAGACACTCACCTAAACCACAAATATGGGGTATTTTTCCTATCAACATATACTTGGTAACCCATTTTATAAGACACTCCGCCTCATTTAACAAACCAAAAGTTATTTACATTATCTGTATTGCACCCCTCTGCTGTCCTCCTTTGCTTTGCCTTGTTTCTAAGAGAATTCATTTGCCTCTCTAACTTGCAATAACTAATTCTGTGAGAATAAAATCAAGACATCAGGCTTACTTAAAGCAAAACAATTTTCATCCCACTATCTGAGTCGATACACGCAGATCTTCCTCGTGAATTCAGTCTGGGAGTAAAACCTTAGAATAAAAAGTCACTTGGTGGTGTTTCCTTTAGTGCATTACCAGGTTGTAAACAAATCAAATAAACCAAAATGCTCAACCGCCAAAAAGTGGGCGGTTGAGCATAGTCTAGCAGAAATCATGCTCTGAGGTAGCCTATCACCACTGCTGCTTAATAAATACGTTACTTTTCTCAGATAGGCCATCGGGTAGAAATAAATTGATTTGATAGCTTGTACTATAACAGCAGATGAAGAAACGTAGGAAGGCACTCTCTTTGACCAAAGAGGTGACAATTCTTTAGAAATATGATGAGAAGGCAACCAGCATTACACAACGATAGTACGTGAACTCTCTAGATATCCAATCTTCAGCTGTGACAAATAAAAGAAACTAGAGAATATTCCCTTCCTTTTTTAAGCCGAAAGCTTTTATTTCAAATTTCTAAATCCAAAATAATTTCCCAATAGTTTTCCAATGTAAACGAAATAAAACATTTGTGTCATCCATGTTATAATGCAATCTTATACCATGATTTTCACTTGGTTCCCTGGAGTCTTGAAAAGAAAGGAAAAGCTGTTCGACTTTGCACTTAGAGGTATGTACAGCTGGGAATTACTGTTATTTTAGTAAGGTTTTTTTAAATATCTGCAGGTAAAATTAACCGCTATTCTAATTCATTCTTAATACAAGTAATTTAATGAAACAACCAAAAGATAAGACAAAAACAAAAATAACTATTAGAAGATTAATGTAAATAAAATGTACAAAGATCACAACAAATATTACACAACTTCAAAAGCCATAAAATTCCAAAACTGTCATAACCAGAATTACAGAAAAAGTTAAATAATAATGGATGGCAGTAATTACTTCACACATTACCATCGATAAATACATTAATACAAAGCAAAATACACTTAATTAATAATCAATCAAGCAATTTTAAGCACTCAGCAACCTACATTCAATGTAATGTCAGAATAAATAAAACTTTTCTATAAAATAATCTGAACGTTTTGCCTGGTCTATATTCTCAAAAGAATATAAGCTTGATCATAACATAATTAGTTTCTTGTACGAATATCCCTTACCTGAACAGTAGCTTTTTGTTCTCTGATGATGTAACATAAGGAATTTTCATCCTCTGCCTGCAACTCTGTAATTGGCCGGCGACCAGGTCTCCGTCTCTTGGGTGGTCCTCCCATTAAGACACTGGCAACAGGAGCCAATGCTGCCCTCTTAAGTCCACTGATTCCACCTACACAACACAAAGCAAGGCATTCAATTACTGTTATTATTCAAAGTTACTATTCTTCTGTAAACAACTAATTTGACTTTTAAGGTGAAATTATTACGCCATACAAACCTCTTCCTCTTCCCCGACCTCTACTCCTGCTGGTTGGCTGAGAGAGACCCTCCATGACTTCCTGAATCCAAATTTTTAGAAATAAATAATAGCAGACACTTGCAAAAGATATTTTATACACATATATCTCAATGTTATCAAATTTCATGTACCATTAATCTTACTGTGATGGTTTTTTAAGTTAATATGCTTCAAATGGTTCTACAATAACAAAACTGAGGCAGTAGAAAATAAACATCTATGAGTTTGTTCACTGGGGTGTTTAGGTAGACAAAAATGTTTATTTCAAACCACATCCTCTGTTGTTAGAACTAATAATCTTCATATTTTTAGTATTATACAATATATTGAGATCAATACTTAATTATTCCTTCAAAAAGTGTGAAGGGTTGACAAAATAATAATAACAGTGTGTGACAATAATGACATTTTTAAACCTTGTGGTGTTTAAAGAATCCACTGAATTGATGGTAATAATTCTGACAAAGAAAAAATTAAGGTTAAATTGCTTAGTGACATAGACAGTTTATAATACTATTTTGAGTAACTCACAAACAATAGACTATGAAGCTATGAATGTGACCAAGCATCTAAATTACTTAATGTCATATTTGTGAACATTTCATACAAATCTGCAGACCTTGCTAATCTCACAACAGTCACTGCAAACATCATAATTATGAGCTAGCAAAGATCAAGCATTGTAATGTCGATCCTTTTACCTCACATTTTAAAGAAAATAGCTTAAGCAATATATTGATAAACATGGCTATGAGTTAACCACCATAAAAATGTTTACCTTTTAATTTTTACATTAACATTCAGCCACTTAAGAGATGGGAACAACTGGGAGATGGGAGACTGTAATATCTCGAAAAGTATTTTCTAATTACAAAAATAATTGAAAAGTAAAACCAAATAGCATTATTTTTCTTAAATATATTGAAGAAATTGATCAACAACGTTTCTGCAGCAAATTCAAGGTACCAAAGATTTTCAAATGATTGTTGTAATACGGAATTACGAAAGTAAATCCAACTCCAAAGCTGCAAGTTATAAGATCAACATCTCAATATGTTTATCTGGAGTTATTACCTGAATAACACGAACATCGCCATCATTTTCTTCCAAAATCGCCTCCACATAGTGATTACCAACTTGTATCAAAGTAGTATGTCCATCATCTACTACCGCATGAGCGGAAACTGTCTCAACAGTAGGACCATCAATATACTGTTCTACGAATGAGATTCCTTGTCCATCACTGTGAAAAAAATACAGAAATAACTGATGATTGCTTTCATATGAATGGAGACCACGCGTTACCGTGAAATAATCTGATCACTATATAAATTTCAAAAAATGTAAACGAAATATTTGTGTTCTAGTCATGTTAGAAGCCAATTTTCATCAAATGTTGCAAAAAAGTAATAGAGAAAAATAATCCATATTACGAACCCGGTGTGAACTATAGTAGAATCTCCTTGATCAATAGTGTACGTAGTAAAATTTTCTGGAAGAGTAACAGTTGTACCCGCCAGTTCTGTTATTGTTGACGATGACAACGCCCTGGGTCGTCTTCCTCCGCGGCGAAGCATGTTAAGCTAAAACAGTCCAAAAAATATAACACAATGCTTTGTGGACATAACCTGAAAGTAATCACGAATCAAAAAATAAACTGACACAATCTAATGAATAATGTACCGCATCAATGGGGAAATCCGAGTAACAGAAATTGGAAATAGAAATTAACTTTATTAAACCATAAATTAGGGATAGAAAGTTTGAGGAATTGTGTACGACACTTCCTGAGGACTCTCAGAATTGTTAAAAAGTTATAAACACTTCATGCTTGTCAATACTCAAGCGTTACAAGTTGCTGCACAGGTACACATACAAAGAAAAACTAAGAGGAGCACAAGAGAGTAAGATTTTGTTCCCAATAAAATAATGCAAACATTTAATTAATTGTAGTAACGTTTAAGTCCCAGCTGCCTTGATAAATAATAAAGTATTTACTTGCTCATACACTGGAACGGATGTTTAATAATTTAAATTCGTCCATTGTGTCTTTACCACTGCCTCCATTGAGCCTTTTCCGCAACGCTACTTAGTGACAAACAAGCAGCGTAAAGTAACAGCGCGGGATATAAATAGTTATGAAATGCTCGCTTTCAAGACTGAGAGGCGGATTATTTAAAAAAAGAATATCTTGAGAAACTAAACGTGTCACGTCAAATTACAGATTGTCCGTAACATCATAAGTAAAATCCTCGCAAATTGATTCTGAGACTGAGTACTGAAACATGAATTCTGAAACTGAGTACTTTAGCTACCTTAGATATACTTTAAATAAACTTGCGAGCTTAGGATCATTTAAAAAGGTTATAAATTTATAAAGAAATACAATGAGTTTTCCTAATTCACGTTGAATGAATGGAGTGGAGACAACTAATGTTCAACTTGCTGGAGTTTGTTTGTCTTATTTCCAAAAAGAGCGCAGCAATTCTATTACAGTGTAGAACGGATAAAAGCTGTATCCTGAAAGAAAAATTTCGGCTCCAAATAGTAGCGCATCCCTGCAATGCAGGCTCTGTGGGTCCGCTTCTTGTGTTTTGTATCCATAAGTAATAAAACCAGCGAGGGAAGATAGCGAAGACAGAAGAAGCAGGTCGTTGTCGAGATACTGTAATTGAAAATTGTGTTGAAAAGATTTTCAACTCGTGGGGATATATTTCTGAATAAATTTATATACGTATAAAGGTATCAGATTTCGTTTTCTGAGATTTATGACCATTGATAAATGGTAATCAAATCCCGTATAATATGGCTTGAGCATATTTTGGTCTCCATATGTGTTTGAACATAAGCCTGTCATTAAAAAGACATCAAAATATGCATACAGGCAGTCTCTTAGTAAACGCATCACATCTTTTCCACCAGTTATTCTGCTTTTAAATCTAAAGCCAAAATAATTTCCCAATAGTTTTCCAATGTAAACGAAATAAAACATTTGCGCCATCCATGTTATAATGCAATCTTATACCATGATTTTCACTTGGTTCCCTGGAGTCTTGAAAAGAAAGGAAAAGCTGTTCGACTTTGCACTTAGAGGTATGTACAGCTGGGAATTACTGTTATTTTAGTAAGGTTTTTTTAAATATCTGCAGGTAAAATTAACCGCTATTCTAATTCATTCTTAATACAAGTAATTTAATGAAACAACCAAAAGATAAGACAAAAACAAAAATAACTATTAGAAGATTAATGTAAATAAAATGTACAAAGATCACAACAAATATTACACAACTTCAAAAGCCATAAAATTCCAAAACTGTCATAACCAGAATTACAGAAAAAGTTAAATAATAATGGATGGCAGTAATTACTTCACACATTACCATCGATAAATACATTAATACAAAGCAAAATACACTTAATTAATAATCAAGCAAGCAAATTTAAGCACTCAGCAACCTACATTCAATGTAATGTCAGAATAAATAAAACTTTTCTATAAAATAATCTGAACGTTTTGCCTGGTCTATATTCTCAAAAGAATATAAGCTTGACCATAACACAATTAGTTTCTTGTACGAATATCCCTTACCTGAACAGTAGCCTTTTGTTCTCTGATGATGTAACATAAGGAATTTTCATCATGTGCCTTTAACTCTGTAATTGGTCGGCGACCAGGTCTCCGTCTCTTGGGTGGTCCCCCTTGGACACCCATGCTATAATATACGCTTTACACACGGCTTTCTCTCCGCCTCCTGAAATGTGACTTAACCGAGGTTTTCCGTACTTCGTATTTTTCCTGTCATTTTGCGGACAATCCGCTGAAGAGTATATTCGAGAACGTCCCCAACCACCTCTGTCAGTAAATATATAAGTATCTATTTCAGTCTCCACTTTCATCAAACCCGACGGGAGTTTTGTCTTTAAAATAAAGATTCGCTCAGCTCATCCGAAAGATTTCTCAAGGAGATGAAAAGGTTATCGGATGAACGAAAATTTTCCCTAATAACTTCTTCTGATAACTAATGGCTTTTTAATTACCAATCGTCGAGGACGTGCATATTTCGCCATTTTGGTAGGAAGTTAGGTAGTGTCGTGAAACTTGAGAAAGTGGTTTCGCGATGCGAAAGAGGTTACGAACACAGTCAACTCTTGAGGTGCCGTACACCTCCTTTCGGAAGTCACGAACGAAACCATCGAAAGATCGAAGTTTATTTATTAATAATTAATGACCTCTTTTCCTTACAGTAAACAACCATAGGTATTTATATACAGAGAACATTGGGAATGACATAGGTTAAATTTGGGGAAATGTTCACTTGTCCTCACTTATAAACAAATGAATATGAATCATAGGTTGTAAAAACCAACGGAACGGAATTTTTTCAAAATTAGTCATTCTGATGCGATTAATTTACTGTAGCAATAAATCACTTCGTCACTGACTTGTTAGTTATTTTGCTTTGAAAAACGGTAACAAAATAGTTTCCGTAGTCCCAAAATAAGCTTTAGTTCCCGAGAGTTCAAAGAATGAGAAAGAAAAGCCAAATTAAAAAAAATCCACCCTATTTACATGAGAGCTGTTTTAATGTTTACAATGAAGCAGCATCGTTCAATGTTTATCTCGATTGCTAAATTTGCTATTTTGGGATGCATGAAAAAGGATAAAATAGAATCAAAACCAAAATTAAAGTACATTGGGAGAGATGAAAAGAGAAATAGGTTGGGTTGGATATTTTGGTTAATTAATAATTTATAAAAATATTATTAAAAATAAAATTAAACTTTGATTAATGTTTTATATAGGCTCTTGGGATGAGCTCCGTTATTATGAATAACCTGAAGCATTTTCAATAGTACATGCTTCAAGTACGCGATTCGATTAGATCATCATCATATTGATCATGTTAATGAATATTCGAAAAGGTACTTAGATTAAAAGAACTCTCTCAAACAGATAAATTGCCCGTGATCCTCCGCCTTTAAAATTCAGATACTGTATCCCCGGTTTAAGTCGAGGTGGACAATATTAAACAGTTTGGACTCTTCGGGAGGAATCTGCGATCCTCTTATGTACAGTGGCGTATCAAAGTCACTCATACACTTGGTAAATCCATGTCTACACGCCTTATCCTAATGACAATTTTGGATATCGGTATGATTTTATGATTTTGAACTATTATAAAAATCATTTTAGTATTCTCATATGCAAAACACATGTAGCTTGAGGAAATAATTAAATTACAATAAATTATTTCCGGAAATTGGTTTAATCGGATACATTTTTCGCCCTTCGATTAGTGGAAATCACGATCACGGAAATCGAAAAATAAGTGTTTAACAAACTTATCCAACTTAACTCAGTCCTTCTAATATTCTCTTTGGTATCAGAGAGATATCTTTTTGAAGCGATTTCACTATCGCCAATTTTTCCCTCAATTCTTAAGACACTAAACGAATAACCAGGAGCTCCTGGTTAGCCAAGTGGGCAACGCGTTCGACTTCGGCGAAAGCAGTCTCGGGTTCGATTCCCGGTGGGGGCTCATGAGCTAAATGACCTTAGCTGTCGAGGCACTTTTAGCAATGCTACTACTACGAATAATCAGGCACCCGGATAGGCAAGTGGGCTGCGCGTCTAGTGGAAGCGGTCCCAGGTTTGATTCCCGGTGCGAAATGACCTCAGCTATCGAAGTACTTTGACAATAATACTTCTGCGAATAATGTCTGAAGTCAAGTAGTAGCTGTAGTCCATGTAGATATGTGTTCGTATAAATGTAGGAACACTTTTATTCTCGGAATATCGTAGTAGTAATATTGTAGCTGAGGTCATTCCGCACTTATAGACTCCCATCGGGAATCGTACCCGGGACCGCTTCCATCAAAGTCGAACGCCCTTCGTAGCAATCCGGGAGACTCTCTAGAAGCATCCTTTTTTTTGGATTATCAATATCAGGAATGGGGATCAACTTAACCTATTTTTATCCCAAGACTGAACTTTTAATGGCCACCTAAACAGCTCATATTCAGCAAATTTAACAAATTGGCTTTGGTTAACTAGAAACAACTTTTCCCTTTGAAATAAAGGATTCAGTCTCTGCCGTCTCTAAATTTTTGACCTTTTCTAATTCTATGCCCTTCTTGAACTTCAACTCGAGCTTGGCACCCTTATCCTGCACTGCAAAGAATAAACGAAAGCCAAATCGCGAAGCTTCATCACTCCGTGATCCCGAAAGAAAACCGGTATTTTTATGTAATTTTTTCCATGATTTTCACTTTCATAAAGTCTTTTCCGGCCAAAGCGGACTCTTCCTTCACATATTCTACGCGTCGGAAGTTCATTGAGATTCAAAGAATGATGAAGAGAATTACGTCATAGAAAGAAATGGGAATTTTTAAATACAGATTTCAAGAGGTTACAATTGTTATCGGCGGGCATTATGAAAGTGAAACTCCTCAATTTCCAAGAGAATATAATCGTAAGTTACGTAGCACGAGCTCAATACTATGTACCCAAAAAGGAACCTATTTTTTCTATCGATAACAAAGAGAATATTGCCTTAGAGCTTTTGTAGTCCTATGTACAGCGAATACAGCTATAAACAAAGTATTCACAACATATTCTCTTGCGATTCTCTTTAAGTGAAAGAAATGTTAAATACATTGTCTCATTAGTACATACAAATACAATCAGAATAAAAAACCATGCAACATCTGAAATAATCCTTTATAACAGCTCATTACCTATTTCCAAACTAACGAATATAGTCAAGTATGAAAATACTCTTGCAATGTATTTTATAGATATTCGTTTTTCAACCACTACCGTTATATATTAGGCATACTTCATACATAGTAATATATTAGCCATCAGTTCTGTAGAGATTAAATTTTTATTCCTTAGTTCATGTTATGACCCGAACTAAATGTCGTGGGAAAATCTCATTTTGGTCCCACTTCCGTATTACATGAAATGAATTGATAACATTGCACACGTTATGCCCTCAAGTACCTCACCTTTAATAATTATTTCCATGAAAATGCGAGTGTTATAAATATCCATCTTAAGTTGTCACTATCGTTCAGATGCAACGAGAACGGGAGGAGATTAACAGAGGATTTACAAATTATTTCAGGTGGTAACATTTTCTCTTTGGGAAAAATAAGAGTCTTTGTTGAATATTCCTAGTGGAGATAGTGCCATGTTTTTTACACTTACTTTGTTAGTTTCATAGAGTTACTCTATGGCTAGTTTCCGCATGTTAGTTACCTTTTATTTTGCTGAAAAAGATCTGACCTGCTCTGCTCAGACGTCCAATAGACTACACAGCCATAGAATCTTCTATTCTGAATGAATTCTGAAAAAATCTCTCTCGTCCTGATGGAAATGCCAATTGCCTTACCGATGCCGAGTCCAATAAATTTTCAAAGGGAAATCGAGCGAAAGAGGAGCTGTTTTAGCGCTGGTGAAAGGAAGTCCGTCAAAAACAGAGAGTTGGAATATGATAATGACGTATGGTTAATACACTGAACATACGCGGTACCGTTCAAATGATAGAATACAAAATAAAACTCCATGGAGTAAAAGTTGTCTGGTTGTGACTTTCGGGACGGATGATTTTACCATCGCGATTTTCATGAAAGTATGTACATTTATGTAATATGAAATATACCGACAAGGAAGGTTTCGCATATGAAAAAAGAATATCGCAATCTTGTGGTGGTCCACTTGCTGAATTAATAAGCTATTTAGGTCTTCCCGGTTCCGAGACAGGCTTGAATACACACAAGGAAAACTAACCGCCCTGAGGGCCAGAGGAAGTTTACCTGCGAAGCTCAGGGAAAAAGTAATTGATGAGAAAAGAAATGCCACATCTAAAGCCACCGTGATTCAACAAGAAATTTTCGCAAGTTCCAGACACAGGACAGAAATAAATATGCACTACTTTGATTGGCCGGATGGAGAGTATATTTGATGTAGGGTGAGTGGGATGAAAGGTGGATTTCAACAGAAAAGACGATAAGATTTTTTTAAATAGAAGGCTTTAGGTTGTCTCCTAGGTTAACCAGCGCTGAAGCAATCATCATACATAAAATAGACATGAAAATTGCAAGAAAAATTGAAATTACAGAATTAACAACTTTATCAGTTTAAAAATAGACAAAGAAAAACGAAGCGAATATTGAAGAAATAATGGCATCATATAAAATGAAACCAATAAACTCAGAAAAACCTTCAATTCCCGCATTAACCAAAAGTCAAAACATTGCAAGACGAAATAACGTTTATAGCATTTGACACTTATAATATGTCGAGGTAGCATATTAAAAACCTTGCATGTCAAAGAAACCAAACATTTCTCAAAAAAACTTAAATTGACTTAAAACTTAAACTTAAACCTAATAAAACATTGCATATTTCATTGCCTTTTCTGAAAAAACCTAAATTTACTTAAAACTTAATTGTGCTACCACTGATACAAAGTATATTACTACCCAATAATTTTAATACTTAACACCTTAACAGTGTAGTTAGCATGTTATTATACGCAGCTCCCTAAAATTCTAAACATAACTTACTTTAGACTCTGCTGAAGCATGGTAAATAACTTTTTTAAACTTCAACTACTTACACTTATTAAGTAAAAAATAAATTTCGATAAAAAGTTTCTTGAACACCTACTAAATAACAGAAGCAATATGATGGACACATTTTAAAGATTGATCTAAATTGCACCAAAATATTTTACATTAAAAACTATTTGGGACGACAGCTGTTTCTTTTCTATTTTACTTGAGGGAACCCGATCTGCTAAAATTCCTCGAACTGCGGTCAGAAAAGAAGACAGGTGTAAGGAGAAAAACATACCATACTGGATTCGAAAGATGCTACTTATTGAGACGAAATATAGCACATACAAGCGCATCTTACTTTAAGAACAAACTAGTTCCAAACAATAGCTCATGAGTATGTAATATGCAATGACAAAGAAAACAACTTATGAGGGAGTACTATGCACATACTACGTACACAAAACTATCATAGCCATGACCAAGATTAAGGCAAGAGTGTCTGAAAGATACATAATCCTCTGTGTGTGCCAAAACATCAATTACACTCAATTCACCAAGATATAGTAGTAAATAAAAGTAATAAGACTGCGGTTTTTTATAAAGTAAAAATGAAAGAATGAAAACTTTTATCCTTACGCTGACTAGAGTGTTTTAAAATTATCTTTACGGGTGAGGAGACAAATATTACGTCTTCTAAGCCACGGAGAGGGGAGACCAATCAAAGATGATTGCATTAAATTTACTCTTTGATCGTGAGTTACATTAATGGACTTATCTATAAATTCGGAGACACTCGTTACCTTGCTAGAGTTCTATGAGAAATCAGTCTCTCTAAACTGTGCTGCCATATCTAAAGTATGTACTTGTTTTCTTACTATAACGATATAGACTCTAAATAATAATATTGATGGACATGGGTCCATTGGTCTAAATAATATTCTTAGGGTCGATTCGAGTTCCGGAGTCTATTGGAGTCCGGTGAAACATTGTATATTAAAATTTACTATAATAATACAGTACTTAGTAAACAAATAAAAACGATATATTACAAGTGAAAGTTCATAGTCGAGAGAAACAGATTTATCATGGAATTTCAAGAGATAATGAGCGTCTTCGAGTTTAAGTCGCTTTAATCTACTCATGTTTGATTGGTCTCCCTCCATGCGCACTTAAAGGCGCGGTTTTTCTTGCTACGCCTCCTCAGCCGCCAAGATATGTTTAAAGACCATAGCAATGAATTGGACAAGTTTATTGCCATAAACGCCTCCAGTGGGAAAGATAGGCGAGAGATGTGTAGGAAGAACTCTTCGAAACAGAGGAAGTTTACCCAAGAACATGGGAATATTCGTATTCATCTTATCACTGAGGATCCCCCGTACCAAAGGGTTATACGAGGATCGTAATACCTGAGGATGCGCCAAAATACGCAGAAAGTAAAAGCTGGTGACCTCATTCACTATTGTTTCAATGATGGAGATAATCCCGTTCAAAACGAAAATCTTCCGAGAGCTTAGGAAAACGCCAAAAGTAAGTTCAATTCCTCCGTTTCTGCCGTCGCAATTCATCATCCAAAGTATAGAGTGAGGCGACAAGACTGGGAAAAACGATGTTCTCAAAGCGAAGGAAAGTCGAACTCCTCCTTCTTGCCAGCACCGCTATTTCAGAGTTCACGGGAAGATACGTTCATCCTGAGCGGAACAGTCATCCGCGTCCTCAGATCGCTGCATCACGTGTACCACTTCGTAAATTATGACGTAGCTTGTTTGGTATTTTAGCAAAAGCAACAGAGTGAAAAATATCAAATAATTTCGATTTCATTGATTGTTTTATTTCCACTCTACTTCGATGTTCATTTATCCTTTAGAGCTCATTTAGTGTAAAAGGCGGACAATTTTCAAGTAGAAAAAATAGATTTTTTGAGAGAAGAATTCGTGAATGCGATTTCTGGCGAATTTTTAATTTGGATATTATAAAATTAGTACTCTCTAATTCTGATGAGAGATTTAATCTCCTGAGTCTGGTTAGACAGGAAGTTAATAAGGAAGTGCCACGTTATGCAACAATTACAATATTTTTAAAGAGATCAATAAATATTGAATCAAACAATAAACTACTACAAAATAAAATAAAAAAGGAATACAAAAACACATACAAATGTTATAACTTACGAAGAAATTATAACAACAAAGATAAAATCAAATACAATTGCAAGATAAATCTCTACAGGTTAGGACAAAATATTTATTTTTATTTTTTTATTCTATTAATCAATTAATATAGCATAATTTATACAGCGTAATTCAATAGATATCATGTTACTTTTTAACTTCATTTGTCCAGTTTTCTGTAGTGATTTGAGATGATTTAGTAGCTTATTGAACAAAATTGGCACTATTATAATAAATTTATTTTTACCATACCATGTTCCGGAAGTTCGTAAAATGTGGTTCATCCATTCATTCATCGTCCTTAGAGGTTAGAAATACATTCATCACCTTAGAGCATTAAAAATACATTTCTTGATGTGAGGCCCCCGAGTCTATTGCGACCCTAGACAGAAAGAGTTTTAAGTTTCACTTCGCGTCTATGTATAAAATACTCAAGGGAGTATAAAATACTCAAGGGAGTATCATTAACTCCGAAGAGAGACCGATTGAGAAACGCCGACCAATTGGAAGAATCATCGCTTTCCATAGCCGTGCCAGAGGGACTCCTCTCCGTTTATTTGAAAACTCGAGTCTCAAATTGTTCTCCTAAAAAGGCGAGACAAAGATAAGAGAAAAAAGTCTCAATGTAAGAGTAGGAAGATTTGAAAGGGCAAAGTGATTGAGCGGATCGGAAAGTGAAATGCAGGAATCGTAAATATAGATGATACAGTCAATAGAGGAGGTCTTACCTTTATGAAAATCCAAACCTGAGGGAAGGAAAAAGTACATCGGCTTAATTTCACACCGACGAGGATAGATTATATATATATAGTCCTGCTATTTCAATAAAGCCTACATTTCCACGATCTCTTAATTCCCTAAGTGTTCGCCCAGAGGGGCGCTGTGCCAATGAAGGGGTGCACCTCACGCAATCATTGTTACCAATCTTTCAAATTTAGTATTACAGGGTTGCAGACAGCGAAATTACTTCATTGATTCCCTTTTTTAGAGATGTTGCGGAAGGTGGTAACAGCGAAGCTGTTATTGTTCACTTTTTGTTATTTTTCCGAGAAGGTTAACTATTTTTATTAGAGTTGGAGGCAGTGGTGATAAAAAGTTAGGGAAGATATTGACAGAGGTGAATGCCAACATATTTAGGATTTTTATCTCGTTTTATAGTACATAGTGTACATAATACCACAGGGTAATCTTATGATTACTCTATGATACTACTAAAAGGCCTCATTTATTAAAACAGATCACACAGAAATTAAATATTAACTAAATACCGAAGAAAAATGTAATTTTTCATGACACCTTTCACTTACTCGCAACCATTTCCTCCTGACACCTCTTCCCAATACTCTTTCTCTTATACCCGTTTCATATGTCCTTGTCCTTGAATGTACTACTATGAAGGTGGTAGAATCGTCTCTGTCTGAGGATAGTACTTGGAGTAGAGACCTCAAACGATTAGTTATGGTTTAATAATGGATTAAAAAGAGAAGGACATCTTGGGTTTTAATGCGCATGCCTTGTCCTGTCCTAGTAATTCATCCTTCCCTTCCTTGAAGAAAACGACACTGTTAGTCTCAATCTCACGCCGTCCACGGTCTCGGCCTAAGGAAACCGGAGCCATGGTATGGGGTGAGAGTGGACCCTGTGGAGACTTGGGATGCTCCGATGTGCCGCAAGTGCAGGGCAAGGAAGTAGGCGACGACAGACGAAGATGAAGCCGGCGAAGAGTCTCCGAGCACCCGTGTCCATCTGAGGGTCACATGTGGAGGCTTGCCCGCATTCCACCATCTGCAGCATCCCATCCCCATCTTCTGGAAACTTCGGAAAAGGCGCGAAAATCCTTAGGCCGTGACCGTATATATAGGCGACACTTTTTGGGATCGGGGAGTCTCGACTAAGCAACTCGCTTGTCGACACCACCCTGCGCGGGCGTTAAGGTAACCCCGATGCAGGAGTCCGCACCCAGTCCTGAGGGTGTTAAGGTAACCCGGACAGTGGAGTGCTTCCCCCTGCAGAGTGGGCGTTAAGGTAACCCCAGATCCGGAGACCTCGGACCGAGCCATAGGTTTGTGAAATAAATTCCACGGTGATATTAGAATTTAACGACTTTTAATTCTCCCCTTATGTCACTACGACAGTATTTCCCGACATATAAGACGTACTGTGATTTATCAAGTTAGAAATTGAGAAAATTGCTTGGATAAGACAGAAAAGGATCGAAGTATGTACCTATTTTAATGATGACACTTTATGCAAAGAAAACGAAGCTGGATTAAGAAAAAAGTGCGTCTTATGGGCCGGGAAATAAGGTGTATGCTTAGGGAGGGCTTAATCCCGTCAGCCACCCTCCTGGATGTGCGCCTATTAGTCATCACGATTACTGACAATCGGACAATATCAAACCCCAACGAAATTGTGAGTGCGAAAGGAGCTCTGCTAAAATATGGTAGGTGAGCGGAAGATAAATATGCAGGAGAAGAAAATAAACAGAGGGCGAAAACCGAAAAATTAAGAAATTATAATGATGCCACATGAATCTTCTAAGAAATACCTGATGTAGAAGAAATATAGATGTGAAATTCATAACTCACGTAACTAAGATAGTTAATGTGATATCTGTCTGTGAGCTGGTTTCTTCGATGAAGAGCAAGATGGCGGTGGGTGTCGAGGGCTAGTTACAACTCGTTCTTTAGGAGAAATGGGAAGGAATAAGGTGACGATGAAGCCTCTCTGCAAATACCTGCATGGAGACGGTGGGCAAACACAGATCGGAAGGTGACTCCGTAGAGGATCTGTACTCTAAGAGAAGTGTTGCCTCGGGCGATCATCTGACGAACTGGGTAAAAAGCTCTCGGGTTATCATCCAGGTGAATAGATAACCCAAGAGCTTTTTACCCAAGCTATCCACCAGGAAAGCCTCAACTCATTATATCTGACGAACTATTTACGATCGATCTTCTACTAATGTGAAGAGGCGTGAAATGAGGAAATTCATATTATGTGTTATTTATTACGTCGACGAAGTTCAGCGAGATTTCTTTTCTTTTATTAAAAGGAGCTGAATGTCACCTTTCCTCAGAGCTGAGGCAACCAAAACGTGAAAGCTGAAATAATTACTACGTAAAGGTTCTTTGTACTTAGAATCGCCTTTGAAGAGCTAAGGCACTCTAAAATCGAAGGCCACTTTGAGGAAACTTATTACACTTTGGGAATGGCGCTAATCGTCAAATACACTGTTGAGCCACAGCATAGATAAATTCTGAAGAAGATAGATCATAGTATGTATGAAGATAGATAGATTCTGAAGTAGATAGAACATAGTATGTATGACGATAGATAGATTCTGAAGAAGATAGATCATAGTATGTATGAAGATAGATAGATTCTGAAGAAGATAGATCATAGTATGTATGAAGATAGATAGATTCTGACGTTTTAGAGAGGTGAAGGAGATTTTTCGACCTCTGACAGTAGGAAGATATCTCTCATGAGAGAACGGTCCAATGATCTAAGTATTATGAATGCGAATATCTTTCATTCCTTGGCCCTCAATATCCGTTCGTTAACGCTTTTAAACGTTATTTTTTAATAATTGTATAAATATATTACTCTTCGACGGCGAATAAATTCACTTCCTCCCGGAAAACTTATGTTCATGGCTCCTGATTCGGGGTCTTATCCATGGCTTTATATTAATCACTTTAAGTTCACTTTCTTTTTGCTGAAGATCACGGGTTAGGGGAGAGCGTCTGGCTCAGATTAAAGTTGGGTATTTAGGCTAGGGTAAATTCATTAACACAGCTTTTATATTATTTGCTGATAGTTTTTTGAGGTCGTCATCCCAGATTGTGGAAAATAAAGTATTTTGGATAAGTTTTAACTTAGAATCGAACCTTTTGGTTATTTTGTTTAAGGTTGTAGAGAGAGGCGTTATATTGCGGTACTTGTATATCTCAGATGTTCTGGTGTGATATGGAACATTCAGAATCCCCTTAATGGTTTTGCTTTCGAACCTATATAGCTTCTGTAAGTATGATTTGTGTGTATAATGCCAGGTGAGTGATGCATAGGTGAGTATAGGTCTGATTATGGATAGATATGTTAGCAGTTTAGTGTTTATATTAACTTGAGATCTGTTAAATAGGATTCCGGATAAAGTAAATTTTGCTTTTGTTGCTTTTTGAATGCTGTTTTCAACATTGTTTTTCCATGTCAGTTTTTCATCAAGTACCACACCTAAAAATTTCTCTGTCATCTTCTTAGAGATAAATTCTCCTTTCCATCGAAGATTTGAAGCGTCTTTCTTTCTGTTGTTCCTACGGAAGTGCATACGTGTGCATTTTTGAGGATTCAGAGCAATCTTCCATTTATCTGCCCAGTTCTGTATGAGACGCAGATGATCCTGAACATGCAGATTTGCAAGGTTCGGGTCCGTTGAGCTACTGGCTATTGTAGTGTCATCGGCGTATAATAGTAGAGTAGTTTGATAATGACGTGGTATGTCGGATGTAAATATATTGAACAGGGTTGGGGAAAGTGTGGCTCCTTGTGGCACTCCATCTTTGACGGGTATTACTTGAGACCGTTCAACGTTGACTTGGGCGATGAAGGATCTGTTCTCCAGGAATGAGAACACCATTTTGGTGAGATAGCTTGGTAGTCTTAGTTAAGCAATTTTGTATTTTAATCCTGTTGTCCATACTTTGTCAAAAGCTCTTTTTACATCGAAGAAGGTAGCAATCGTTGATTTTTTATGATTAAATCCTTTCCTTATTAATTCTGTCAGACGGAGAATTTAGTGAGTGGTTGACAGGTTTTCTGTGAATCCAGTTTGTTCTTTTGGGATGATATTGTTCGTTTTTAGGATGGGTTTCAAACGGCTCAAGATTACTTTTTCTAAGAGTTTTCCCATGGTGGGCAAGAGACTGATTGGTCGGTAGCTGTCGAAAATATATCACTCTATGCACACTCTCCATGAAAAACATTATATACCTATACAGAAAAAACCACCATTTCAACTTCATCTGTTCATGGTCTGAGAGTCTTTCTCTTGGCATTACCGTCAAACTTCCTTGTTCTCCCACTTGGGTCTTGGAAAATACACTCATCCCTCTTTATTGTGCCCCCCGGTAAAGTGCTACCCTCACATAACATCATAAAAGTTTCGTGAACAGATCTGCCGATACCCTTTTCATACATATGAAACCTCGATTTTGTGCCGATAAAATTTCCTTAACCATGTCGTACGAGGCGCTGTCCGACTTTATTTGGAATTTCATGGCAGATTACACTGTTCACACAATTTGTGTATATCGTGTATATGTATGTTGTGTAATGTGTGTATGCGTGTATATTTTGTATTTTAGTCGGAGAAAGAGAAGAGGGGATGGTACGTGTCTGTTACAATTTTTGAAGAGAAAAATATGACAAAACAACAAGTACTGTATGCTAACTTGTACATAATACGTACATAAATACACCTATTTATATTTTTATAGATATTGGGTAGACCAAGTCAACAAGATTTGTAAAAATCTAAATAGAAGCAACTCATTAGTTGTCCCTCAGCAGCCGAAGGTGACGGTCACACGCAGCTAGAGCTCCTTTCTCCTCTCCCTACTACCTCAAAGTTACTAGCGCATTCGCCCATTAGCCATGGCCCCAACCCGCAGTGCCACTTCCGCCATCGAAAGCGAAATCTCTTCGCTTAAACTAGCAAATAACCAGTTACTCGAGAAGCTACAGCAAGCCATGGATAAGATGTCTTCGTACGATCAGCGGATTGAAGCGGCCAAACTCCTCGATGGACCTTCCAGCCTGTCCAGCCTCGACTCTATTCAAGATGAAGTCAAGATATTTCGAGAGGAGTTTACTGAGGAATTGAGTAAACTCTCCACGCGTTTGACATCCTTGGAGGACCGCTCCACCACCTTAGAGGAGAAGATTGACGATCTGGAACAATACAGTCGTCGTAACTGCCTCCTCATCCACGGTCTTCCCGAAAATAAGGATGAAAACTGCCTCTCCTTGGCGTGTAACCTAATTCAGACTCGCCTTAAAACTGATTTTCCGCCATATCTGCTGGACAGAGCTCACAGAATAGGTCAGTTGCGCGATTCCAAATGTCGCCCGTTGATAGTTAAATTTGTTAGCTATCAGGAACGCGCATTAGTTTGGCGAGCGAAGAGACTCCTCAAGGGCTCCGGCATTGTCATCACGGAGTCGCTCACCAAAACTAGATCTATGCTGCTCAAAGAGGCCAA
>KZ309644.1:44023-57126 GCA_000376725.2 Ladona fulva
TTTGGTGCTGAAAGCAAATTTAAAACTTCATCAGGAATGCTCCTTCCTTTTGTTTTCGGAGATCTTCTGACTGACGTTATTATCGGGTCTGATATTATTAGGTGATGTACTAAATCAGTATTCCCATCAGTTCTTGATGCTTTCCTTGTAAAGAAACTCTCTAAATCGTCTGCAATCTTTGTTGCGCGATTCCTGCGCTTCTTCTGAAAACATCCCAATAGGAAGTGGTTCTGCACCTATGATAGACGCACCATGAATGAGTACCTTATGCAATGTTGGAGGCATGAAATACCATGGGTATAGTGTCACAAATATTTCAGCTGTCTTTAAGGCCAATTTTTCTGTAGTTTTCCAGGTTTATTTCATATGGGCTGCCTATAGATCGAAGAATTACGAAAAATCTCCGAAGAAGATTTTCATCCAGTCCAGTAATAGAGGCTGAGACGGAAGAATTATCAAAACATTTTCGGGCCGTGTTTCCATTGTTTGAAGAGCCAAAGCCTTGCTTCGGACAGTCAATTACAAGACCTAATTTTTTGCGGGATTCAAGGTTAATTTTATCTTTCCTCTTTGGTATGCATCTCGTGAATAGCCAAAACGGCCAAAACGTTGCTTTCGGTTTATCCAGTAGATAAGGATATAAGGTAATCATATATCCGTGTGATGCGTAGTCGTGTGAAGACTTTAGAAAACGCGTGCGTGATAATTCTGCGGAGATTGTCCTTTGTTTCGTTATCTATCCACCAAGTTTTTGATATAATTATTCCGCAGTCGCTTCAATAAGTAGAAGGGAACTGCAGAGTTTTGTTAAGGATGCCGTCAGCTAGAGAATATTTTAATGTTCTGCGAGAGAAGTGGACTGAGAACTGCACAGTTATTAGCGGAAGTTATGCCTGGAAGCCCAAATAGAGCCAGAAATATACATCAGACTTGGAAAAACAGAAATGCTTGGACCCAGAAAGTAAAACCATACACTGCTGATGAAGCCCTTAATTTGTTGGTGGAGGCAAAATAGACGAAACACCAATATGTTTTCTTAAGAAGGGGTGCACAGCTACAAAACGCAGGAAATGTATACCAGTCTTACGAGATAATCCTTGAGGCGAAGAGGAGATGCTATCCCCCTCCAGAATATATCGAGATTTCAGAATCTTATGCGAAAATTAAACTGCAGGCATTACTTGACCTCACGACTGTACGCCTGCTTATGGTTCAGGAGCTTGTCTTAAGGACTCTTAGTTCTCATCAGAGAGCCAATCTTACTCTGATATCGAAATGGGGTTGAGATGGAAGCAGTGGGCATTCCATTTATAAACAAAGCGCTGAATATGACTTCGATTAAAATAATCTCTTCTTCTCTTCTGTTGTGCCCTTGCAACTGTACACGTACGATAAAAATTCTGAGAAGGTGGTCGTACGGCAAAATCCAAAACCATCATCAACCAGGTTCGTTGAAATCTTTAACTTTTTCAATATCTTTCTCATCATGGTATTAAAATTTTCATTCGTTACTTATCTCATCCCATGAATCTTTCTTTACTCCNGTTTTACCTAGCGAACGTACTGTAGAATACTTAGAGGTATCGCTCAGTAGGGACTTAGAATAGAATAGAACGCATAATGTTGAAAGCTAATAAAACCTTACACCCAAAAATACGCACACTTATGAGGTCAAATGGGAAGGTGAAAGAGGCTGCATAAAAATCCTTTGCCAGCACAATTGTAGCATACGAGGAATGCTTATGGGATCCGCAGGAGATAGGTCTAAAGCAGAGAATTCAAAACGTACAGAGAAAGGCAGAATATTCGATTTAGGAATATAGAGGAAGCTCATCAGTGTAACATAGATGCCAACAGAATTAGGTTTGCAAAGGATAGAGTAGAGGAGAGTATAGAAAATGTTTGGTACATTTTTTAAGGTACGTAATAAAAATATATAGGCCAACCTCAGAGGTCTATGGAGAAGCTTCTAAACGTACCGAAACTGAGAGTTAGAAACTTCGTAAGGTGATGGTTGTTTTTAATTGTGACATAGGGTGTTAACTGTAATCTTAGTCTCTTTACATTATATATTCACCCAAAATCATCATTACAAATATTATGAAAAAACCTAGAGACCGAAATTATATTAATGATAAAATTATATTTATTTTGACTGTTGTAAGTTAGAGAATATATAAGAAATTTGTTGGTGATAAAAATATTCGTTCCCGATTTATCGCTTATAAGCGACGTTAGATACGTTCCTCTAAAAATAGGATTCCTAATATAATCCTTCTTCTATTCGTCTTGAGTAGGAATGGGCTCCTAGGCTAGTTAATAAATAAAATGACTCTTCAGATCATACGCTATTTAATGTATCATTAGTACAGATACAATAAACAAATAAAATGTAAAGAAATATGGAACAGAAACATAGAAATCATAACAACAAAAATGTGCTAATGCTGATATAAATTCAAAAGAAAATTCTTCTTTTAAAATAGCCAAAATGAATTACCGCGAGCTGGCTCAACGAATAGCGCATTCGACCAGCCGTGGAAGTTTTAGCTTGGATTCCCGGCTGCATTATAGTTCTCGGACAAATAAGGGATCAAAATTGATCCTCATCAGCAGCGTTTACTTTCGGTCTCTTTTTATTACCGTTCATATCTCTTAGACAAATCTTGTCCAGTTATTGTATTGCAGATGCTTAATGTTCTAAAAAAAAGGGAGACAAATGTGGATTAATTACGAAATAGCGAAAGGCAAATTAATACAGATTCTCAATCGAGAAAAGACCAATTGAAGCTACTCACATTTATATTCAATCCACATGTGAATGGCGATTATCTCTCAAATAGTTCGCATTTCAGTTTTGGAAAAGCTATCTTTCTTGAGGTGGGGAACATTGGATCATGTCCCGATTGCGTCACAAACACGGTGGATCAGATTTGTTTATAAATCAGGCAACATATCCGCTTCATTAATTTCTTATAAATTCTTTTCAGCTAATACTGCGTGGATAAGATTTAGCTGCTAAATAAAATTCTGAAATATTTGCCAAAATCGAAGTTACGAGTGGGTAATTATTACGCAAATCTCAATCGAGACTAGAAAACGAATGGAAGCTACTCACAATTATTCTCATACCACGCCATTTGGTCCTTCAGGAGCCAGACTACCTCTTTGGTCATGCGAATGTGTACGGGCGCCTGTTTGAAATCATATAGAGTGTTTCAGTTTATAGGAAGATAGAAGCAATTCCCCGTATACAAGGTGAAATTATCCACCATAAAGGATCTGATGATCTAACACAGTCTTAACCCTTACATTTATTTGTTTTGTGGAACAATTTCAGAATCATTGCTAAAAATTCTTTATTTATCTAAAACAATAGCTTTTGGATGCATAATCCTTCCACTCACCTCGTAAATTCCGTATACCATTTTCCTCCTAGTTTTCCGTAGGATAAACGGAGGGCGTCTTTCAAAATCATGGGAACCTTGACGGTGGTATCTGCGTATGGGTTATAGAAGTAATTAGAGTACCAATATTATTCATAATTTTGTCCAATGATATCTATTTTTAAGAATATTGGTCTAAAGTCAGCGTTGAGGCATCACTTGTGATCCATGTGTCATTTGAAACAGTTTTATGTTAGTGGATCTAGATTACTTGTCGTCGTTAAGACCAGATAAATGGCTTACCTTTCTTCTTCTTCTGCTCTTTGTCTAAGACCTTCGTTTAGAGCCGGTATGAGGTAACTTTTGATGATTAACGTCACCATGACAAGCACATATACTGATATCCATGCGAAAAACAGAGTTAAAAGCCTTATTATTCCTTTAGCTCCCATCTTCTGAGTATTCATTATTCGAGTGAACTCGTTGCTGAGGCTTAGGCATTGTTGTGGTAACTAAGCTCGAATTTATAGAAGAGAGAAAAGATACCTGGTTAAGATTTACATTTATTCCGTTGTAGCACTCATTTTTCGCATTTGATTTTCCATAACTTATGCCTCGATTCCTACTTCAGTATATATTTAACGATATACGATTTGGAAGATGGTTAAAATGCTTCCTTTACATACCGAATATATTATATTGCCTAAGACGTTAGTGATCACCTAATTTATTTTTCTCTGGTTGTGGCATGTGACAGTCGACCTTTTTATGGTAGAACCAATTTATTTGTTTTTGAAAAGTGTTTACTTGGCTGAAATTACATATTTTGAGTATTACAGATAAGCAAGTTATTTTGTAGAAGATCGTTGACCAGATGTTTTAATTTTAGGGGCATCATTAACAACCCGCTGATTGTAAACATTTTAGAATTTATTGGTGAATTACATGTAAGAATAACTATCATATTATACCCAAATTATCAGTTAAGCCCGAAAACATTTTTTCGCGTTTTTTCTATAAACTACTCTGTCGTTTTCCTCAGGGCAGAGCTACAGCGTATTTTTTTTCGTATTCCTTATCTGCGTTTCTTAAATTGTTATCCATCAACTGAATCTTATTAGATTCCTTAATTACTCTGTGCCATTATACCTTTAATGCTTACCGTTCGATGGAACATCATTCTATGATATTGCTCGCATGATATATGTGGAACAGCGCTCGTAAACAATGACGTTATTGTGACCTTCTTCTTGCTCCATGTTACCATATCGTTACAATTAAATCCTGAATTGTTTCATAAAGATCTACCGCTATATCCATCGCAGTGAAGTCGTGCATTGAACTTTATACATGTGTGATAAGTTAACAAATCCGAGGCAACATTTGAAGGTGTTAATCTGCGTTGCGGTAGGCGGAGCCAGGTAGTTTAAGAGATGAAATACGAAGTATAGGCATTGGTTGATAGGTGCAGAAGAGGAAGTTGGTTAAGAGAGACAGTGTGAGACACGGTGGCCATAGGTGTTTACGGGATATTCACGGGATTTGAGGCATACAAGGATTTCTCAATAAAAGTCAAACAACCAAGGTTTGGTACAATGTTCTTTTCTGATGCATTGAAAATTAAGGAAATTTTTGTAGGCGTTTTTATATCCATTTCACATTTTTTTTGCATGTCGAATCAGCGCTGTATACTGGGATTTTTATTTTGAGAAATTAATTCAAGGAGTATAAATATATTCATTTCTACTTTAGNCTTACATTTGTTTAAACAGAGTTAATTATAATCTTTATAGGTTCCTCACTTGATGTTTTTATATTCCTATCCGGAACTGAAGTAGAAATTGCTAAATCTCAGATATATTGATATGGCTTGCAATTTATTGTTGAAGCTTTTCAGGCGATGGGTTTATTGGTTATCAGTGTATTTGTTGTGAAATTGACTCACTCTCTATGGAATATATTTACGTTTAATAATTAATCAGGAATGTCTTTGAAGTTTCGTTAAATTCTTCAAAACTCTTATCTCCTATCATTTGATGCACTTCAGTTATTCTTAACATCTTCATTTCGATTGCTTAGTGCCTCATCTCCTTCATGGTATTATGATACTTTGATAAAATTAAGGGGAACGTAACGTAGATCTTTTAAGGAAACTGAGTACACAAACATGCTTATTAGGGAGATGATCTTGATATATCTTGAATATTTAACGCCAACGCTTGATATATCTCGAATATCCAATGAATGAACAATGTTAAACCTTCTTATACTCGTTGCTCTGCTTTTTTGGTGGTTTATCGGAATGTCCAGAATCATATTTCCCGTTGAGCGTTCCTTAATGATTGAGAGCACAGGAAAGATTTGGGAAAGCTTAGGTAAGGTTTTACCTAGGTAATACAATCGATAGTTAACCTGGAGGTTAAAGTTAACCTCCAGGTTAACTCTAAAATCCGTATTACAATCGATGGTTAACCGTTAGCTAGTACTTAAAGTACTAGTTATCTTAACTACCAGATTGAGTATTGAGTAAATTGAGAGTGAAGAAGTATTCCAAGGTGTATAGTAGATCACAAATCAATGTTTTCGCTTATTCACACAGCAGATTGACAAGTTTCATTACTAACTGTTGCAGTTTGTTATCATGTTCATTCTCAAAGAATTGCCTTATATATACCTTAATAATTGTGATCGAGGTATTTCAGGATCATTTAAAGGAACTCGAGCAGAAAATTATCTTTCGATCCAAATTAAAATATCATAATACATAATTTTTCTGGAAAGAGCTTAGAGCAGCGGAAATGACTGTCGTTTTCGTGATTAAAGGAAGGTTTTCTGCAAATGGGCAGTGTATACTTTACTGGTTTCAGAACTGCTATCCTCTGCTGGACATGTGTATTGCCGCCATAATGGTAGGGGTTGTTGAGTTATTTACTATCGGACACAAACCTCAGCGTTACCGATGAAAAATGTATCCATTCTATTTCGCAAATTGCACACACATGTTCAGTGACAAGAGCATTAGAATGCACACATTGTCAGTGAGGAAAGCAAGGGCAACTTGGGATGGGCAAGGGCCTTGGAAGGGCAAGGGCAAACTACCTCACTCCTGATCTTGCTTAGTTAGCCTCACTTTTCCGTATTTTTTGTAGTCGATTATAGAGGCCATGAGGTTCCAACCAGCCTTTGAGCTGTCTACAGTACAGGTTTTCATTTTTTGAGATATATCAGGATATCGGAATAAACACACCCTTCAACACACCACTGGTGGTTTTATTTTTGTTTTATCCATATAGCATATTCTATTTTTAGATGACACTTAATACTTTGATAATAAACTAAATTAATTAATTAATTAAAAACTGTACGTACAATCGTTTGAAAACCATCCAGCCCTATCAACAAGCCAAAAAATGAACTTCCTAATTAAAACGACGAAGAAATGAAAGAGAAAAAGTCTACCGTAGCCGGGAATCGAACCCCGGTCCCCCACTTTCCGGACAGGTGCTCTGACCTTTAAGGTACCTCGAGCTATGGCTCCTTCGTAGCACACAGAGTACAACCATAGCCCAAGAAATTGAAAGAGAGTTGGTTCTCTCGGGGTAGCTTAGAGGTCAGGGCACCTGCCCAGAGAGTGGGGGACACGGGTTCGTATTCCCGGCTACGGCAGACTTTTTCTCTTCCATTTCTTCGTCGTTTTAATTAGGAAGTTCATTTTGTTTATTTTATATTGCCTCTGGAGAAATATTTCTTTTACTTTGCGGTCATAATAATATTTCCTCCAATCATAACAGCGAAAGCAAAGTCGGATGATGGTAACGGATGGATAAGAGAGGGAAGAACTTTCTCGGTTCGCCCGTTTTTTTCTGTTGACGCGATAGCATGAATTACAGCGCTTATTGTTACCCATTGTAAACGTACTGCGCGTACAATAGCAACTTTTTTAAACTCAAGCAAAAGATTTTATCTTAAATGCAAGCATACACAAGGCAATCATACATAAGGCAAGCATAAAACATGGGAACATTTTTTGAATTTAAAGTGTTTGAAATGTAGTGAATTCACAAAATATAAATAAGATATTGCGACATCATGGGGAACTGAATATCCGCTCTCACAGGTGATAAACAGTCCACTCAGTCTTATTCCCAGATGGAAGAGAGTAAATCTACCAGGAGAATTCCTAAAACTTAGCTATACGCTCAGGTACTGATGTATGTCGCATTTTAATGTGTACATTTACAATTTTGTTTAGTTGAAAGAGAGATTTTGAAACATATGTAGGAATGTCCCTTGACGACCTCAGCGAGTGTTGCAGTCGGGTCTTTCAAGGATACCTAAGCGAGATAAATCCATTACGAATGATTCAGAATAAATTATTATACTATCAGTTCACAAAGGAAGATATTTATTTTTCTTTCGTTGCTTTCTTTCTTAAGTAATCCAATTGGTAATCAGGCATGAAAATAGTCTGGCGAGGTAGGGAATTTGTAATGCAGGGATAATCGCAGTGAAAGTTGGAGTCTATGAAGAATTGTTTGATAAAATAAAGTGACTTTAAATTTTGAACTGAACCATTGAACGTGGAACTTGCTCTGTGGAAGAAATATCATGATAAATATGTGTTCAAAATCCGAAAAAGGAAAGGAAAAAACTCAATATGTTTTTCAAACTCAAATATTTAAACGGTTGCCTCCGAATAGTTAAAAATCAAATGAAATGCCATATACGCCTCCAATTATCGAGTCCCGAAACAAACGTGAACTTTTTCTGAATAGGTATGGAGTGAATCGAAATGAAAATTATTCATTTTAAATTATATTCACCTATCTCTTCTGAAATGATTATTTTTGGGGTTACTTTGAATGGTAACTATATTTTGTGTTCAATATTTTTGACGCAACATTTATTCTTATTATAATGCGTATGCATATTTACATATTAAAGCTAAACTTATCATATCTTCCAAGTTACGGCCACATCATCAGGTATAAATGTTTGGTGTTAATTTACTCTTAATTTACGCGCAGAAAGAGAGTATATAGTATTTTGTAGCCAAATGTTTTAGTTAAAAACCGCGTTCGTTTAGTATTCATATCCAATTATTACTTTTACACCTTAATCCACTTTTAAAATGCTCAAACAGCTAGCTGTCTTTCGGTGTGTAACAGGTGATGTATACATAGCAGATTAATTTAACACTTATGAACTCACTATCCGTGGATTATGTATGTTTTTTGTTTCCATTACATTTGTAAATTTATCTCCTCTAATTAAAATTATTTTAGCTTTCAAGGCACAAATTAAACTACTTGTATTACTGTAACTAAAGTACAAGGATACATATTTAATTTAACTTCAGATTTATCATCATTCACTCAATCATAATCTCATTTAATTGCTATACAGGAAGAAATAAATATTACTTATTGCAATAATCCTTCTTGTTAATTTCTTTCCTTTTATAATATGAAAATGCTTCCATAATTTTCTAATTTATTTGGCAATTTTTTGTGTTAATGTGGTAAGCCATTATCATTTTTTCAAGAATACAAATGGAATGTTCCTCAGTAGCATAGCTAATATCGTTCGCTTGTTAAACGATGATAATTAATGATGTGTGTTTATTCATTTATCCGAAACAGGTGAGGCATCACCTTTCTGTGAATTGTCTCGCCGGAGATAAAATTGGACTCACGGAAGTCGCAACAATTTTCATCGGTTAATCGCTTCTTCGGAGGAAAAAGAAGCGATACTCACGGATATTAAACACGGCTAATGACCTTCTCGAAAGATGAACTCAGGTTAACTGCTTTTAACGACAGGAAATGATATGCATTTTTCCACTTGATTTTTTCTTGGATTTTCCGCTAAATTCACAAATGCTAATCTCTTAATCTTACGGAAGCATCTGGCATCAGCTATAAACCTCAGAGTTACCGAAGAGAAATGTACACATACAGATTGCACCATCGTAAACACCATCACAAACGGGCAGCGAGTGATGTAGCAGTACTATCTCCAGTAAAAATTTTTAAGTGACATCCTAATAGGAGACCAAAATAAATGCATGGATTCAATTTCTAAAAGAAACCCTATTATTGCATGTAAGTAGACGCATATAAATAAGTACCATACAGTCACAATCACTAACTCATACACTTTTCGTCTTGTACGTCATCACTTTGATTTTCATGAAACAGTTGCAAAAAAATTCACGACTGTATACGAAAGCTGAAAGTGTCTTTCAGATAATCGAAGAACTACGATCTCCGGTACATATGAGGCTNCATACAGTCACAATCACTAACTCATACACTTTTCGTCTTGTACGTCATCACTTTGATTTTCATGAAACAGTTGCAAAAAAATTCACGACTGTATACGAAAGCTGAAAGTGTCTTTCAGATAATCGAAGAACTACGATCTCCGGTACATATGAGGCTCAAATAAATGGGACATGAACGCAACGATGAGACAGGTTTTCTCTCAGACACTTCTCCCGTACCTCTATTTGCGATGAGAGTGCTTGCTTGTGACGGGGCCAGTGCCAATCATGCAAGGAAGCAATGCGATGGCGGACATAATTAAATAAGAAATGTCTTTATTTTGGGCAAAATTGAGAATTTTAAGTCTTCTCTTCATTTACAGATATTTACGTCTCCTAATGTACCCTGCAAGCCTCCTTTCGGCGTGTTGCAGGAGATGTATGCACCACGCCTCTCTTCCCCTTATTAATTACTTTCGCCTATCGTTCGCGGAAAAAATGAAATCTTAAAAGAATAGTTCAAGATTCTGTTTCCCTGATTTTTGTTGCAATATCAGAACGGCCTATGTAACAAAGAGAACATATGATATCGGCTACTGATTGTTCTTGCATCTTCTTACTCTACGTTCATCGAGCCTTTGTTTAAATGTTCTATCTTCTAGAGTTTATAATTCTGCATCCTGTAGCAGATGAGTAACCCTCACAGATTTCTTGTGACGATGTTTTACAAATTTTTTCTCCTCTTTCTCTAAGGACTTAATACAACAAATTCACGGTGAGGACCAACTAACGGAAAGTAACATACAGCTCATTCGCGTTAGGAAGTCGTTCGCTCAGTAGCCTACCGCGCAGATGGGCTTAGCCCAAGTTCCTAGGCAGGAGAAAACATTAGGCATAGAGGGAATTACCCCTCTAAAGGCCCCCTTTCTCCTCCACTTTTTCCCCTCTCTCGGGACGCAGAGTGCCTTCCTAACGCGGATGGGGTATACCTCGCGGACTTTTTCTTCGCTCCTACCGACCAACCTACAGTATGGGTTTCCTTTGATTAATGCAATGTCGTAACATTCTGTATGACATACGATGATGCAGTATCTCTCAAAACATCCTGTTCCCGAAAATCCCCTATTTCCCATGTTTTTTCCTGTCCTACGACTCCATACGTATGACCTAACACTAAATGTAAGAATTGCGGAAGTTCGCGGTACTCCGATGCGCGATATAAATGTGGAAGAGGTTTTGAAGGAGTAAACAACGGAGAAGATACTATGTGTCCAATCACAGGTAATGGCACGCTATATACTCGATGCATATTTTCAAGGAACTCCATCCCATCAAGGATTCAGCGATTCGCTAAGAAAAGTCTAAAATTATTGGTTTTGATATGATTTATCAAATAAAAAGTTACAAGCGGCAATAGATAGAAGTAGCTCCAAGAAAATGGCTCAACGAAATCATCATCTACAGAGAGACATGCAGCTTCTACATCATACATTCATACGTCTTTTCTGGACCGGTGTTGAAAGCGAGGTATACTGCTAAAATTAGGGATTGAAAATTGTTTCATAGACGAAACAGTAAACCAATTTATATAACGAAGATAGGCATTTTATATTTAAGATATTTAAAATTAAGTTATTTTAATTAGTAAGCCAACACATTGAATGTAAACGAAGGAAATTTCATATTAAAAAAAATAATTTACTATACTATTACCTATGCCTATCACTCGTATTTACCGATACATTTATATTCATATCGGTCTTGAAGTTATAAGTTGATTGCGACTTTGTTGAAATCTATACATTTCCCATGTTTCAATTGTTTTACATTCAACTGTCGTCTGTTACCATTGAACACTCAGTAAAAAGCAAAACTGGAGCAGAATTATATAATATGAAAACAATCATCAACTTACAATTTTTTATTGTTGTAGACTAATTTACTTAAAATAGATGTTATTTTAAAGAAAACAGGAGCTCTGCATTTTATGTTAATTAGCGGTTACCAGTCATGGGTATATTTCCATATTTTACCATCTACGGAAAGAAAGCACACGCACACATTCGCATACTTACAGTGTTATTAATGATGTAGATCAGTGTAGAATATTAAAAAATTACAATACTATGAAAAAATATTTGCGATCCTATAACGTAAAACACAACTTATGAAATGCAGTGTAGCCCCGTCGCCTATCTCTTTGATTTTACTTACTGTTATCGGTACACCTGAACCCTGTCAGTGAGTATTAGCTGATGTTAATGCAATCGTGCAAAGAACTAAGCGTGGGACCATTAGCAAACGTAATTTACACCTGTAACACCTGGCAGCCTTACATCGCAGAACGCGAAATTTTACTCATGAAATTAAAAGGGTGGAAAACGCGGAGGAAGGTGCTTTTTCCAGTGTGTCGCTGAGAATCCCGTGTCGTGACCTCTCTTTTGAAATCAGGAATTATATGACATATGTAAATATCTCATTACCTTATGAATCTCTTACGCAGATGAAATATTTACCCATTTTCAAATGCTGGCTTTTCATCCCTTTATTTGCTCTCATTAATAAATCGGAAATACAAAGTGATAAATGATAACTTTTAATTATAATATAATGAGAAATTAAAGCGAAATGTGTAGTTATAAACGCAGTCCATCTTCTGCTTTTACCTAATCGATTATTCATCATCAATGCTATGAAAACGTTCTGATTGAGGACAAAAATTACTTATGAAAGTTATCTTCATCGCTAAACACTAGCCTAATTAACTACCAACCCTTATTGATACCCAAAAAAATTGTTTTTTTTTCATCGTCCAGTTAAACGGTCAATAAGAAAACATAAATCGTTCTACTCGAATGCTTACGAATCTGCCGTCGACCTAGTTCCAGCATAGTCAAAATGGCTCCATGGTCCCATAGAGTAGTATAATNGAAAATGGCATCAGTGGTCGATGCCGAAACGTCGGTGAATAACCACGAACTTACCCGGATGATAACCCGTGAAGAATTCCTTTTCATTATTCACCGGGAAAGCAGCACATTTTATTTCAGGAAATGTATAGTTATAAACGTAGTCCATTACTTACAAAACTTATATTCATCGCTAGACACTAGCTTTAGTAACTACCAACCCTTATTGAAACCCAAAACAAATTGTTTTTTTCCATCGTCCAGTTAAACAGCCAATTAGAAAACATAAATCGTTTTTAAAGGAAAGGAAGGTGTCTTAGTAGATTAAAAACCTACGGAAAATCCCAAAGGAATAACAAGTGTGAAAAATAGCGACACGACTGGGACTCGAACCCAGGTCTCCCACTTTCCGGGCAGGTATTCTAACCACTGAACTACCGTGCCGCGTCTCTCTCACACTGTTAAGGGAATGCTTTGTGAGCAAGACTGGCAGTCTCCACATAGTGGCACAACCTGCCGTCCGAGGTCCTCACAGAGGCAGCC
>KZ309645.1:20845-53633 GCA_000376725.2 Ladona fulva
GCATGACCTGTCTGCCGCAAACACATCTATATATAAGTATATATATAAGTATAATTTTCTTTAGGCCTAGTGTAGTTGAAGGTTTCTGACAGGTGATATACGCTTAAATAATAAACATAAGAAAGGGCCCAATCTCATTTATCATAGCGTAACTGGAAAATTATTCAACTTTCAGATTTAAGTCTCTCCAGACCTAGCCAAGATAACGGTAGGCGTGGGAAAATTCTGTTTCAAATTATATAAATCGCGCGCTTTAATTCTCTCCGATTACGACGGAAGGTATCATTTCGTCATTGTGAAGTTGTCGACCTAAATATGTTTCATAACGATTTTTGGTGAAAATACGCAGGCAAGTAAACCTCTCCTGCCTCTACCCTTTGAAAGTGTTTCTCTCTACTTATGGAATCAGAGGTGTTCAGTATTCCGCGAAATTTATTATGACAGAGTCCCTGTTTAGACTGCACTAGACTATTAAATTCTAATGAATCGATTATTTTTTCGCCACTAAGACAAGTTCTCCCCTGAATAAGTGGATGGCAATTCGTATAAAAATTATTCTAAAACTATCACAAAAAATCCAAATCAAAAACTTTCAACGGTATTGTGCGATTGATAGGTTCCGGAAAAGTACCGTACAAGTCGAAGTCTTTCAAATTGAAACTAAAATTTTAATATGAATAAGATGGTTCTCAAGAAATTTTTGCCAAGTTGTAAACTAATTTTTAATTGGCATTTGTAAATAGTATTACATGAAGCAGTGGACAAGTAAAACGGTGTGAAAATTATCAACGAAAAGGATAATCGATTTCTTTCTTTGCTGACGTTGCAAATTGATAAATAAGCGGTTTGCCAGGTACAAATAGCCAACAATAGTTCTTGTGTTTTAGGTGAGGAAATGTTAGTCATTTTTTGGATCTAACAAGATCTATTACAGATATATCATCTGTAAAAAATGCATCACTTAAAACATAATACACTCTCGGAGACAATCACCTCTTTCATAACCATTCTTCCCTTTGTTTAAAATAATTCTAAATTTTTCTCTTTATACACTTTACGCAGATTACATTTATGAAGCCGTAGATAGTAAGTTATTCCACTGGTCTTCGTTTCACGTTCTCTTTTGAGTCTATAACGAGCATACTGGAGGAAGAATGTTTTTTCACGGCCGGTCGCTCCTGTTCCCGCAGACAAATGACTGTGTTTCGCACAAGCATGCAAAAAAGGAACAAAGTAAAAACACGGACACGTAATTCTAAGAAAAAAGCTATTCGATGTCTGCCGAGACTGACCGCAAAATATGCTTTGAATTTCCTCGTCTCAAGGGCAAGAGACGATTGTTATAAAAATTCTTCAACCGCAAATTTTCGAACCCCTTACCTGCCAGAAATCCCACATCATATGTGCTCCTAGTACTTAGCACTTGTGCGAAATTCATGGTTTATTCTATCTAAGTTTTCAGCTTTGCTTACATGAAACGAATTCATTTATTCTTCTCCCTACGACTGGTAGAAAACTGGACTACAATATGAGAGATTCTTCTGTTACATCGTCGGCAAAACGTAAAAACTTTGAACGTGTTCCGCTACGTACTCAAGCTTTTCGTTTATCTCGATTCATCATTTATTAGGCAATGCAAGTGAACATTATAATCAGTAGTGTCTTATATAGAAACGGCAAAGGTTATCTTGCACATCTTGATTCAACCGGAGAAAATATTCCTGATCTTTACATTACAAGAGAAGAACCCACAGATCGCCGCACCGCTACTATTTCCAAGAAGATAACGCTAGGATATTCATGCATAATTCTCACTGTTCCAGTACCAAAGATTCCGTTGTGTACACAAAAATAAAGATGAACTTCAGTATGTGCCTAAGGCCTTTCGGAGAAGTGAGAATGAGTAAGGATGTGGAACTGGTTCAAAAGTTCAAGAGTAATTTCCAAAATAAAGAAATACGGGCACTTCTTAACTCGTTGCTTTTTATCCGAGCCTATAATTAGGCCACAGCCGCTCTGTATACAACGTTTTTATGTATATAGTCCATAAGAACACGACATCCTTCACTCTTTAAGGGACACGGCTGAAAATGTACTACATTCAGTGAAGCTATGAGAGTCTGGAAGGTCCGTTATATCTTATATGGTAGGTAAATGAAAAAAATGGTACATTTCTACAAATTTATTCCAAGGTGATTAGTTTCATTACTAGAGATGACACTTTTTACTTGCTGTAACTTTCAACTGAGATACGCCTTCTCACATTGATTTCTTCACAAAACGAAATATTTATCCAAAAAGCACCCAGAAAAGGAAAATGTAAACATGCATTTAGTATCGATTCTATTGATTTCCTACTATAGGAAAAAGGAAGCGAGTACATTGGAAGTAGTGATAAAATGATAACAAGAATAACAATGATAAAAAGTTAGGTATAAATAATAACACTAAATAGTATTCAATAATATCAATAAAGTTATATTATTGATTCCTATTTGTAATAATGTATGAGATTAAAATTTTTTATAAATAAATAATATGAGCATGAAAAAATTTTAATCGGCAAGTTATCTCTTATGGCAGAATTGAATGCACTATTATGTAATATTTAACATTTTCCCGTTTCTTGTTAATAAGGTTGGGTTTGGTTAGAAGTCTGCACGGGCTCGGGGCTAAGGTTGGATTGATAATGCTTATCATCGAGTTCATAAACATAGCTCAAAAACATTACATGTTACCGTATACTATACATAACTTCATATCTGGCACTATTTTACGGGCGCATGACCTGTCTGCCGCAAACACATCTCTATGCTATACCTTCATATCCTTTAGTAACTGCTTTGAAATTGAGGTTAATCCGACTTTTATATTAAACAGCAATTAAAACCTGATTAATCCATCGCATGTTATGAAATTTAAAAGTTTCCTAGAGACTCAGTTGTTGACCTTGTACTACACTCAAATATTGCAGTCGATAGTGATTTATTAGCATTAAATAGGAATGATTGCTACAGCGTTCTTAATTTTTACCACAATAGCTCCGAAATAATCCATTTCACTATGAATATATCTACAAAAGGCTGATTCGTATTATGCCCGTCTGTAATGCACATTCCACTCCACGATAACGTCTGGTGTCGTCGGTGTCATATTTGAACAAATGAAAATGACATGAAATTTGCGAGGTAAGTATTTGATGGAAGACAGCGATCGAGGATCAGAAGTTTGCCGCGGCTTTCCTTGTTTTACAGTGAGCTGGACACAAAAAATGGAAACTATCCGTTGAAACCCGGACATCAGGATTTGTTTCCCATATCAGCAGTAGCTTGTTTCCCATTATATTTTATTTTTCTATTGACAACAAAGTGAAGTCAACTTCAACATCGCGATCCTACACATCATTCTTAGACCACAAGAAATGTATACGTCCTTGTCATTATAAATCACCGAGAAATCAGATCTAAATGAATTTTAGGATACAATTCAAAATTTATTAACGACTATATACGAAGTCTGAAACCTTGAAAAGTGGGGACAACACAAAACTAAAGTTTACTATCTCGTACTTTTAAAGTCAATTTTGACTTTATTAGTCATCGTTTTTAAATTCAATAATATTTCAATAATAATTCAATAATATTAAATAATATTTCTTTGTAGTTATAATTGAATTACAAACAGCTTCCCTAAGACTGAGTGAAAGAGTAAGTTAGCATTGGAATCAGAGAATATTCAACCTAATTTCCGTATCAAAAACACGATTATTTGCAATTTTTGTTTATAACTCAATCTTTCATTTCTGGTACTAATGATAAATAGGTAAATATCAATTGATACTGAGTATCAGTAAAAATAAAATTTATAGATTTCAATAGCGCTTAAATATGGTGTTTAAAGAGAATTCATTTTACTTATTCTTGGAATAGGAAGTTGAAATGGAAATGTTCATCGCCCCCTTGAATTGAACAATGATCATTTAGCGCTGGAGATAACATTTACTAAACTTAAAAATAATCGACTTAAAGGCGAAGCTGGAAAGATGATAAAATTTTCTCGTGATTATGTGAGAATTTTAGGATTCTAAGATAAATATATAGGTACTAATATGCATTTAAATGGAGAAATTGTTCTCCTCTCGTTTAGAGTTTTATCCAAGTATCTTGATAAAAAGTATATCCTATTCTTATACTTATATGTATTATTTTCTTAGCTTTTGCGTGTTTTTCTGAATGATTTCAAATAAATATGCTATATTTACTAAGGATTTGTTTCCCATATCAGCAGTAACGAAAAATAATTAATTTTAGTCGTTGCAAGAATCGGGAATCGTAACGGAATCGGAAGTATAGAGAATTAAAAGAAATCGCATCGGATTCCATAAAAATGTTGGTATCGTCCTATCACTAACTCAGACCCTCAGGGGCCTGTGTGAGATCAACAGGGGTCGATTAGGGCTTGGGAATCGACTGAAAATCCATGAAAAAGTTATTATAATGAATGTATAATTAGTAACTGAATATCTTTGAGTGTAGAAAGGACAGAGTGAAGGGAAGTAATAATTACATACAATACGATACAAACGTCTTTATTGGAGGAAATTGGGAGAGAGTCCCATTTAACCTTTATCAGAATTGTGAACAAATGTACCAACACGAATATATAACATTTTAAACTACAATATGTACATATTTTAAAAAGCTCAGTGGAAATCTAAATAAAGGAAAGACAGAATGGTTTTGTCGAGAAAACAAAACTTTTTTATCACAGAAAAAATGTTTTCACTGCAGGAATAATAGGCTATTCTTGAGTAAAATGTAGTTTTATTTTTGAATTTCCTAAAGAATTAACGTAGATGATGGCTGTTACATTGGTGACATTGGTGATTTATTTTCTTCCTCTACATTATAATACCCTGATAGCCGAGTTTGGTAAGTGACAGGGGGTGTAATCACCAAACTTGTTCTTAGAATCATTCTTCACTTGACTTGTTATCTAGTATTTTCTAATTACGAAATTTTCTTTCCCTTTATGGCCACAAAACAACTTTTTTANACATAATTATTGAATAAGATCGTCATTTGTATGAACATTAAATTATTCGGAGGTACACTGTTATGTACAGTAAAGGAACAAGAAAAGCAAAACAAGATTATATTAAACATATCTTATGAAAATAGTTCTCTGGGTTAAAGAAGTACTCAGCGAAATAAAGGAAGTATCTTTATTGGCTGATTATCATCACGTATAGCAGAGGGGGTATATTACAATTCGATAAAGTTCTGAAGGGCTCGACGGAAGAAAAAGTTTGGGGTCCCATCTTAAAGCGTCCGCCCAGCTTCCCAGTGGAAAAACCGGGTTCGAGTTCCATTCACGCATAAATTTTCATTTCCGAATATTTAGTTTTACTAGGCGCGCCACTCTTCCTGCGAATGTATACCGAAATCCCTACCCTAGTTAAAATTATAGCAATTTAAATCCCAATTCTCATTGATAATGCAGTCAAGTTCGAAAATATTAGGAATAAGTTTCCCTGTATTTTGATGAGATTCGTACCATACATCATATGAATACAAACGAAATAAATTACTACATCAATTACTGATATCGATCCCGAGTAATTCTGAATCAGTGAGTCTGTTTACTAAGAGGTTTAGATTAATATTAATATTATGTTTATTGCGTCTTCATTGGCGGAATTGAGACGAGCGAGTCTCTTCTTGAGTCCGACCAATCTTCTTCAGGAATTAAAGAAAAAAGGAAAATATTTTGCGTTGAAAAAAAGGAGAAAGTATTCCGTGGGAGTTGAGAACCCATATCTACTTGGTAGGAAGAAATACGACACTGGAGAGAACAGCATGAAGCATAGAGATAGGACATTTCTGCGAAGCCTACTAACGGCTCAACTGAAACTCAAAAATAAGTCTCGATTGATTCTGAAAAGTATTCTCAGAATATGCAAACCTAAATTAGAAATTTGATTCAAATTTGAGAAAACACTACAATTCGTATGAAAAAAATGAAAAAGAGGAAACTTACCGAAGCAATTGAACAAGTAGGCTGTTCAAGACAAAAGATGATAATCTAAAACCAGTATTATCCCATGTGCGTCAATTTTTACAAATGAAACGATAATACGTTCAATTGCTACTGTCACCACTTTGTTGTAGGACTCTGCAAAATGGATATCAGATCTTCATTGATGAGAAATTAAAGAGGAAAATGAAACAGATGCACACCGAAGTGATGAGGTAAAGTTTGACAAACCTCTCTCATCTTCTTTGAATTTCATATTATTCTTGTGCTCTATTTTGCAAACTATTTCTTCGTTTCATAAGAGCTTGTAATAAAATACCGCAATGTAGTATTCCACACTTTGTGTTTTCTTCCTTTTCAGTTTGAATTACGGGCGGAATGGAACTTTCCAAAGGTTGAAGTTATTTTTAGACAGTTCCCTCATGAACTCATCTCCAATGAACTGTTAGAATGCTTTTTGTCGTGATAGATACAGTATATGAATACTAATTGTAGAAAAACTTCACAATCAGGTTTAAATTGAAGTTCCTCGTCACATTCTGGGCAAATTGCTAGGACTGCTAAATTACCAAGGGGGGACCCCTTCGCCCCCATCACCCAGGATCCGCCAATGGTTTAAATGCAGACTGAAATTTACAAACTTCTTATTAAATTTGCCGCTTAATTACAATAAAACAGAGAAAACACGTAAGTGTGCATTCTAAAGGTTGGAAATAATTCTCTCAGAGTACCTCAAAAATGTATGGTCTCATTACAAGTGACACGTAGTTGCAACTTTTTAACTCGCACTCAATACCGATTTTCATTTCACACTCCACGATGCTTCACCACCGGATTACTCCCATAAAAAGTAAAACATGAATAGAGTGACGTAACAGTGGCAAGCTCATTCATCCACTCTTCGCGCTGTGAGAAAGGGAGTCCATGCAACACCTCTATTGTTCCCGCTGTTTGAAGCGACCCACTAACCTCGCCCCCAAAAATCAGGCTCAGTGTGGAATTGTTCAATCTGCCGAGAAGATGGACACAACGAAGTGATAATCGCATTTTGATGACGATTCGTGCGTGAAATGTGGTAGATTGTTAAGGAAGTGATTTAATACCCCACAGAACGTTCCAAAGCTTATTCCATCTGTGCGGTTCTCACCCTTACAGTGCAAACAGTGTTTAAGAAGTGAGAAGGTGAAAGAATTTGGAAGATTTCGTCGGCAAGCTGTAAAGGATAGCAAAATCGCTCTTTTGATATTTAAACTTATTTCTTCATCTATGAATTTTATGGAAGGTAACGTCATTCGATTTGAGGACTAAATTTATATATTCATGCATACACATATTAAATTTAGTAAATAACTAAGAAGGTTGGAGACGATGTATAGCCTAGGTTTAACCATGGTAATAGTGAAACTGATATTCGCCAACCGGTGTTGGGACAGCCTGGTGAATTATTGTCCTTCATCCTCCAAACGTAATTTAATATGAATTTTGCATGATATTCTCAATGGAGATCAAACGACATAGAAGTTTCGTTCTTTATCGAATTTCGACACCCTGCAGAAAATAAGATAATTTCATCCAATTTATCGTTCTGGGAGACGTTAAATAATTAAAAATTCCTTCATAAGAAATTCGTGACGTTTCCGTAAGCGTCGCCGGCAAGTTATTTTCATACAGGGAAAATACAAACACTAAACACCGAAGTAAATATTATAAGATAACTCGTTGAAAACTCCCAATCCATCGTCTAATGTCTTTACAACCTTAAGTTACGCATATGTAGAGAAAATGTCCAAATATTCCGTAAAATATAAGTGACGCCTTCGTAGCCGTTACGGAAGTCACATTTTGGGTCACAAATGCTCACATTTTTAAAGTTCTCAAACGATTATTAAGAATGGGTGACTTAATGTAACATTTTGGACTGTGGCAGTTTCATGATAATGTTTCCCGCATATGGATTTCACGATTTGTTATTCCACGATTATGATTTTGTTAGAAATATTACTACATTTTTTGCTATTTTCTCTCCTTTTCGATTTCACGCGGAAATTTGCGATGGACAACAGAAATTCGAATCAGTTAATAGTTAATTTTATGTAGATTTATGTTGTCAGACATTACAAAATTTTGTGTGCCTATCCACCGAAAATTACATGTGCTAGAAAAAATTAGGATTTGAACGAAACGATCTTACGAGCTAAGGAAATCTGATGAGCATCGAATAATACCGTGTAATAAGGGATTTTTCCCTAAGTAGAAACGGACATGAAAAAAGTTTGATGGGACCGGTACTCGAACTCTTGTCTCCCAAATGTCAATTGGTTGCTATTGAGCTCTCCGGTCAGAAGATATAATCATCCCGTCCGGGAGAATTTGTAGGTTCCATTATTATCGAAATGAAGTGGTAGGGTTAATCTATCCATTTTGCTTGATGCGATTTTTAATTATGTCAATTTCCATTTGCTTTGAGGTATCATTAGAGATGTCTCACTCCTAAAATAATCAAGTGTAAAATAAGATACAGTCATTACGCATTGCACTAATACTTGAAAATCAGGTTGTCTTAATCGACGATGGAGCGCAGGTGGCTTATTAAGACATAAACCTTACTACCATTCATCCTATCTTAACAATTTGGTTACCTCCTCTTACCCGCAACACAAAAAGGAAAGCATTTACGACAGGTTTGAACTCGCGGGAATAATTTAGAGACCGGTCGCATGTGATCTTTTCGTGAAATTAATCAAGTTTTTCCTAAATTTATCAGTTATCAATACATTAGAAAGGTATCGCGCAATGTCTTTCATTCTTTTTCCTAACAGTGACACCTTCATCGTCCAATGGAGATCATTCCTCCATCAAAATATATTTCAATTCAATACAATTAATTCATTGTTAGATACATTGACTGTAACAACATGTGCAAGAGTGTTTAATATAATTTTTCTCGGTCCACAGGAGGAGTGTTCCGTTTTAAGGTTCATTCACTTGAAAGTCGTTTCATGCCCATACTTATAGGAATGCTTAATAAAATACGTGCTTCTGTATGCTTGCTCTTTTCTTTGTATTAATAGCCAAGTCACTGGCTCGTTTTAGAGTAACTATAGATCACAAAACTTAATTTAAGAATAAGTGTACGGCGACGCAAAGTAACGAGCAATCTCGGAGATTGCTCGTTACTTAGCGTTTAAATCTTTATCACTTTCAAGTTAAACCAACGTTTTATCATTTCTGTTCCTCCAATTCTTAATAAAAATAATTATAACACCTAAGAAAGGACTCAAAGTACATATTCTCGAAATAGAAGCGATTGCGGATAATTTATTCGCAATAAATCGAACGACTTATATTTCGTTAATTTTTGAAATTACTTAATGCTGTTTACGGCGTTTAAAGTATTACACGAATTATGGACGTGAAATGTGCTTTTAGATTTTGCCTCTTTTTTGAATCAGCTCTCGATCACATCATATGATGAGCATCAAATGTTAAAATATAGAGGAAAGTAAATTACCTTCATAATACCAACTTTTTGAGCTTAATGGTTACATTTATTTTTTCCTTCCTAAATTGGGTACGCATTGTGTTTGAGCTGAAATTCGACAAACCTATTAGACTACTTAAAGAAATTAAACCGATTCCATGAAAATTAACACCTTGAATCTTAAGCTTATCACTGACGAGAGAAAACAGATTCGAAATTCTCTTACCAAAAAAATATCTGTAATTAATCAGTTTGCTTGGGACATTTATATTCATCAATTTCTTCAAATAGAAAATTATTTAAATCGATTTGAGCATGCAATAAAAAAATTGACTATATTTCCTATGAAGAGCGCTTACATAAGCTGGTGAAGTTAACTAAAATCGAGGTTTAATCCTTTCCTCGAGAGTATATTTTTAAACTTTCCTTTAGTTGAAGTAGTAATTTGAAAGTGCTTCAACGGCTAAGATCATTTCGCACGTGATACTTTTTATTTTTCGTTTTCCTCATGACATCCTTCGATTCCATCCCATCTCAAAATATTATCCGATCACTTCATCTACTCATATTTTCTTTACTCAAAACACCTAAAAAAATGTCTAATTTATCTAACCTCCACCATGGAAACACAGCAAAGACCTCTCTTCCGATCTTTTGTTTCTTCATGCCCATCTTTTCCAACCATGACATAACATCTCTGAAATTAAATAAAAGAGATGAAAATGAAATGAAAAGCCTCCATTACGATGTTCTTGAATAGACATTCGGATAGTTTACTTAAATAACCCTCCAACCATTTTTCAAAGCCAAAGGTCTCGTCTTTATTTTAAATGGAATCTAATCTTGAACTTAGTTAGTCCCTAATTGAATGAGCCTAAATCTTCTTAGAATTTCAATAATAAAAATTTCGACAAACAAAACACAATTTAAACTCCCTTTTCTATCAAGACAAGACTTGAAGTTATTGTTCACTGAAAAGCAATTTCCTTCCATTTATGTTTAATGTGCGCATATATATGGATGCACAATGTAGTACATATAGATGTGCATCATAAAATAAACGTTTCGCGGTGTATAAACATACAAGAAGAAATATGACGTCATTTATTTCTCGGTGAATTTAGAATTTGGTGATTTTCATTTCGGAGAGTATCTCCCAGAATTTTTTCGGAAACGTAAGTAGTATGTAAATTACATTCAGAGATACTTAACTGTTGGAATTCTGAACTTACGTTTCAAAATATCTTTCACCTACAAAGTGTAACTGATAAGAACCGGAATAGGGTTCAACAGTCATTAAGTATAGCGGGATAATCAGTAAAATTCGCCATAATAAGATACGTTGATCATGAAACGCATTAAACAGGATACAGAATGTGTATGAGTGCGTTGGTTCTCAGAAAGGTCTCTGTTTCAAGGAAGTACAGGAACAACGATCGAGAATTAAGTGGAGATTTCAGGTTACAGTCAATGAATTTGAATCAGTTGTTACTTATTTTAGTACCTACAATAGGGCTACAGAGTGTAGGTACTGTTCTAAGACTTGAAGACAGTCATCGAAATATGCAAAAATACGAAAAACGTATCATATTAATGAGCGAATTTCGGCATAAGCAACTAAATTCTTTCGTAAACAAAACTGTTAAATAGATATCATATAAACATCCCTGTATCCAGAGGCAAAAGGTCTTTTTGGATTCATAGTTTTCCTTTGGTGCTGTTTGAAACCATTGGTTAAGTTCTTAGTATAGATAGGAGGTAAGATGCGACAAGAATGAGCCCTTCACTTATACTTCGACGAATAACGGCATTATATAGGCACACATTCTGCGAATTTATCGTGCAACGAGTCTTCAAGAAACAAATACCAACATTTAAGCTCTCATTTTTCATGATGAATATCAAACCGCAACGTCGGGCCATTTCTTGTACCCAACTATACAGATGTCGGGTAGCTCGAATGAATCCCAAGTGATTCAAGAAATACGAAAAACAATGCGTCTCCCTGTAAATTACTGAATTTTTTTACATTAATATGTTCATTCAAAATGAAAACTACGCTATAACTGTCACTTGAGCACTGATTTATTTTTGCTGGATTTGAGCGTTGTTCCATCTACGGGTCGGCGATTCACGATCTATTTCAGCTTTCCCAATTTCAACATATTTGGATTTCGATATGAATTGCGACCGTATTTGTTTAGTAGCTTTCTTGAAATCGATTTCACCGGCCTTACACTAATGATCTTCCACTAAAAAGACGAAAATAATTTCATTGACTTATATTGGGTGAATTGTCATACTAACTGAGTGGGACAGCTACTGAGTGGGACAGCAATCCAGCCGATCTAGCTTCCCGTGGTTGTTCACCAACAATGATGAATAACCAGGATTTATGGTGGTATGGACCTTCGTGGCTTCTTAAAGATGAAGCATTCTGGCCAGAGACTCTTATCAATTATGAAATAAATAATCATGTCACGAACGCAAATGCTTCATTGACTAGTTCTGTTTCAAAATCTGAAGAATTTCATCTGTTCCGGAAATTTTCTGAATTTAAGACGCTGGTGCGTGTAACTGCGTATATGATACGTTTTTTATTAGCTAAAAAACTAGTTCTTACAGTTTTCAACATGTCATGGTTTAAAGCTAATATTCAAAGGTTTGATTTAATTTTGACCCCTAAGGAAATTAATCGCGCTCGTTTGTTATTGGTATATATATCGCAACGCAAGTCCTTTAACAAAGAAATATCAATATTAGAAGAAAAAGGAACACTCCCAAAGAGTAACATTCTTCTTAAGCTCTCACCGTTCATCGAGGAAAAATTGCTAAAGGTTGGTGGAAGAATAAAACATTCCTTGCTATCGTATGATGAAAATCATCCATATCTTCCGTTTGAATATAAAGTAATTTAATATCGAGGAGCGGATTTCAGAGATGTGTAATAGCGACGGAAATGTTTATAATACTTTATTCAATCAAAGCTGCGTGAGGTAATCGTCCGGGTGAAGGAGTTCATTTAGGTATTCGATAACGTTTCGCACTGTACGACGAGAAATAATTTGCTTGAAACGCCCTTTCCAGTGGAGCCCGAAGTACGATGCACACAATAATTGGCATATCTTCCACGAATTCTGTCGCAGCAAGAAAATCTTTTATTTTTCATCCCTCCGCCTAAAATCCATTTAAACGTCAAATTTTCAATAGACCTTATTACATTCATGTGATTTTAACTTAATCTTAACAAACTTTTTATTTCGGATATTTTCCATTTAGAAGGTAATGAGATGGGAAAACTATGGCCCGCTGCCTACTTCCGTTGCGAAGATGATATTGGCATGAAACATAATTAGTTTTTAAACGATTAGGAATTTTATAAATGTTAGTATAGCTCTTGACACTTTCAAATCCTTCTCTAATTCGATCCAAGTTGATAATTCATAGATGAACTGAGCATGATGAATTCGAGAAATAAAAGAATTACCGAAATTATATTATTTTCTTGAAACACACGTAACTGTGGGCCGCTGACCCCCAAGTAATGTGCTATCCAGCCCTCCAAGTAAAACATTTATGCATCCTCGAAATAGAAGATGAATGTGTCTAAGTATAAGCGTATATTATTATTATTTTGCTTTTACGGAAAGCTTTAGGTCCAGCTCCACCTAACCTCTGAATATATTACATGACCATCTACCAATAAACCAAAAACATATTTAATCTATCACCGATCAATATGATGATAAGGTGGGTTTTCATCATTATTTAAAAATGTCGTACATTAATACCATTTAAGTTAATAAAAAACGATAAATTAAGGGATATTCTGATGCAAGACAAATTATTTGACGTACGAGTTAAAGCTGCGCCAAGTTTTCGTTTTGAGATAGCATCATGCCATGAAAACATTGATGCCAGTTTGTTGTTTCAAAAGTATCGTTGGGCTTATTGTCGAATTTGATACAAACATTTTACCCCGAATAGCCGGATAATTTCACTGCTTCTGACTCAGATCAGTACTAAAGCTACAGCTTTTTAAACAATTATTATGTACAGAAATAAATGAGATTAACTTTACGCATATGTAAATCATTTATAACAACAGAAACTTACCGAAGCAATTGAACAAGTAGGCTGTTCAAGACAAAAGATGATAATCTAAAACCAGTATTATCCCATGTGCGTCAATTTTTACAAATGAAACGATAATACGTTCAATTGCTACTGTCACCACTTTGTTGTAGGACTCTGCAAAATGGANTATACCAAAGAAAAATTAATTGCGGAAAATTAAACCCTAGCCTGAAAGATTTTTATGAACCTGGTAATTTTAGTAACACATCGATGGCTCAATACATTTCCTACTTCTGCTCTTCCTCGGGATTTGAAGTCATGACAACTCAATTTTCTCGCTTAGCGATTTTTTAACCCCTCTTATTGATGAATATGGTTTTTCTACATAAGAAGCTGCTTTTCCCGTGACTATAAGAAAAATTCTGTGGCAACAAAAGTTTCATCTTCTTAACAACTCAAAATACATGGAATACATTCGAGGGGAGACAGCTGTTCAATATTGAATGAAATATTTAGTGAATTGAAGAAAAACCGAGTCCATCAAATTCCAAAAGTTTAAACATGCTTTGAAGATATCCAGTTTCCGATTTGGGAGTTTCGAACGGACACTTTGGATCAAAATGGGACAACTTGCCACCGCTAACTGGCCGCCGCCGACTGGCCGCAGGGACAACTGGCCGCGGGGACGATTGGCTACGAAAAAGCTACTTGAAAATGATCTGTAATACTTAAATATTTTGTAATGGTTGTTAGTTAAATTATATTTAAGACTAGCTGTAAGTACCCGTTCTTCGCATGGGTTTTAATTAGCTAATATCATTGATAAAAAAATTTTTCGAAAGTCACGATAATGTGTTATGGGACACTTCTGGGAAAAGCCGGATTTTGGGGTCTTCTGGGATCAAACGCATGATATCTTATGATATCTTAGATAGATTTTTATCATTGCAGGGAATAAAAATGGGAAACTTAGATGATTTTGTTGTATATTTAGCGTCTTGGGTACCTTGTGGATTTACATCTCAATTCTTTTTGAGTAGGAAGTTAATCGTCAGCGAGATTTCTATATAATAAAGTGACTACATGTCCTTTTATATCTGCCTCCTATTCGTTACATTGACTATTCAAAGTTTTCATCAACTCCCAATCAGTATGTTATTTATTAATTTTTATTTCCCGATAAGAACCAACGGGTCCTTCGGCTAGTTACAAATATAAATATTGCAGACAATTTTTGAGAAGCTTTTTTCGTGGCCGCCTATCACTGCAGCCACTTGTCCCCGCGGCCAGTCGTCCCCGCGGCTAGTCGGCGACGGCCAGTCGGCGGTGGCCTGTTGGCGGCGGCCAGTTGTCCTAGACCCCTTTGGATGAAGGGCCTCTCGTTGCTGAGGGTTCCAGAATATTTTCTCGAGGTGTCTCATATATGAAACAACAAACTGTAATTATTTCACTTATGCAGATATTGCATCGGTAATGCAACATTGCTTTGGAAATTTTTGATTAATCGATTACTTGTTTGCTCGTTTTTGTTGGACGAAAGCAATATCTTGGTCGAAATATTCCTCGATTCTTTTCGTTTATAGAAATGTATTTAAGTTGAGAGCATACTCGTATATCGTTTCCATTGATATGGCCTAACGACGGCAACTCTTTAGCACACCCCCAGCAGCATCATGAACTGCGATAATGTTTAATGAGGTAAAAATAAAACTTTTTCAATAATAAACCGTCCTTAATTAGCTCCTAATACTGAGATTTATCTTCAATTTCTTAGTGAAGGTAGGTATCAGTGACTTATGGGATACTATTATAGATTGGAAATGATCCCAAAGATGAAGAAAGCCCCTAAAATTAGGAATTATTAGGGACCTGCATAGAATGTTGACGCCACTTCAACGATGATCATGAATATTAAGTATTTTCGTCATGTGGCATTTTAATAATTACAGAATATTGCTATGTATATCTAGGTGAAATATAAATCATATGACATTCACAATTCAAGAAATTTCCCGCTGCTTCCACAGCAATTCCATATTATTATCCAATATTTCCAAACTAAATATTGCATCAATACTGCTGCAAAGTATGTTCAGTGAATGCAAACTTAAATTTAAAAGTGAATAAGTGGAGTGCCGCTGGTGGCAAAATGTAACAGGGGTCACAAAATCCAAAAACCACCAAAAACGGGATAGTCAAGCCTAACGCGCGTTTCACACTCAAAGAGTGCATCTTCAGAGGCAAGAAAAGTGACCCTCTTCACTTTTCTCGCCTCTGAAGATGCACTCTTTGAGTGTGAAACGCGCGTTAGGCTTGACTATCCCGTTTTTGGTGGTTTTTGGATTTTGTGACCCCTGTTAAATTTTAAAAATTATCCAAGCAAAATTTATCTTACCACAGAAAAGTATTGATTATTCAGCATCAAGAAACTTTTTATAACATGTTTTATGTATGATTAATTACAGCTCTGGTGTTATCTTCTGAAACTAGAAATAGACCGATCATTTCTTTTATTCTTTCCTACAGTCACACAAATCAAGTATGGACTCATGGCATGACAATGTCTTGACTGGAATTTGGTCAATTTATCTCATCATAATTGTTGTGGCTGCTGCACCAAATAATATACATGAAGGAAATGCAGAAACAATACAAACTAACCTGGTAATAAAAATTCAATCCTAAAATTTAAATCAGATTATCTTCCTCCTATTATACTTCAAATTGAACATAATTCATATTTTCCCACAAGGAAGGAATATATTTTCAATATAATGTTGAATTTTTACAGATACGTGAAAGAAGACAAGAGCAAGCTGGTAAGAAATCTACAGTGGTTTGATTCACGTAAAACTGGAAAAGCATTAATGAATACTTCCAGCTACTCAAAAATTATACCACTTGTTTTCCAGTAATTTGTGACTTTGGAATTGAAAATGATATCACTACATGTGACTGGATAAACAGAAATGGCACACAATTGCAGTGGGAGACAGGGGCTGGATCTTTGTCTAACTGGTTAGGGGGCCCACCAACTGATGCAAGTGGCTCTGAAGATGCTGATAAGGGTAATTTTCAAGTCTTGCAAAGTTTACGAACAATTTTACAATTTTTTACTCCTTATATGACAACATTTAATGGTCATAAAACAAAGGATATCATGTAATTCTCCAAAAGTATTAACATTACTGGTGCCTCTGGATGCCATGTGGGTAATGCATTCAACTTTGGTGAAAGCTGTTTTGGGTTTATCTCCCAGTAGGGGCTCACATGCAAAATGTCCTAAATTGTCAAAGGACTTTTAAAATTACTAATACTACTATTAGCATTACTACAACTTTTTCATACAGTAAAATATTTCAGCAATATATAGCTAAGTTAATTCCTTTCAGGAGGCAGTCTGAAGTCTGAATCAATTTTCCTCATTCAAAATAAAAGTATTAGTGAATGGAAGTGATTAATCCACCTTTAAATATTCCAAATTAGTGATTGAGAATCAAAATTATTTAAAACACTTGAAAATGGAAAGTAAATTCNAAACATGCTTTGAAGATATCCAGTTTCCGATTTGGGAGTTTCGAACGGACACTTTGGATCAAAATGGGACAACTTGCCACCGCTAACTGGCCGCCGCCGACTGGCCGCAGGGACAACTGGCCGCGGGGACGATTGGCTACGAAAAAGCTACTTGAAAATGATCTGTAATACTTAAATATTTTGTAATGGTTGTTAGTTAAATTATATTTAAGACTAGCTGTAAGTACCCGTTCTTCGCATGGGTTTTAATTAGCTAATATCATTGATAAAAAAATTTTTCGAAAGTCACGATAATGTGTTATGGGACACTTCTGGGAAAAGCCGGATTTTGGGGTCTTCTGGGATCAAACGCATGATATCTTATGATATCTTAGATAGATTTTTATCATTGCAGGGAATAAAAATGGGAAACTTAGATGATTTTGTTGTATATTTAGCGTCTTGGGTACCTTGTGGATTTACATCTCAATTCTTTTTGAGTAGGAAGTTAATCGTCAGCGAGATTTCTATATAATAAAGTGACTACATGTCCTTTTATATCTGCCTCCTATTCGTTACATTGACTATTCAAAGTTTTCATCAACTCCCAATCAGTATGTTATTTATTAATTTTTATTTCCCGATAAGAACCAACGGGTCCTTCGGCTAGTTACAAATATAAATATTGCAGACAATTTTTGAGAAGCTTTTTTCGTGGCCGCCTATCACTGCAGCCACTTGTCCCCGCGGCCAGTCGTCCCCGCGGCTAGTCGGCGACGGCCAGTCGGCGGTGGCCTGTTGGCGGCGGCCAGTTGTCCTAGACCCCTTTGGATGAAGGGCCTCTCGTTGCTGAGGGTTCCAGAATATTTTCTCGAGGTGTCTCATATATGAAACAACAAACTGTAATTATTTCACTTATGCAGATATTGCATCGGTAATGCAACATTGCTTTGGAAATTTTTGATTAATCGATTACTTGTTTGCTCGTTTTTGTTGGACGAAAGCAATATCTTGGTCGAAATATTCCTCGATTCTTTTCGTTTATAGAAATGTATTTAAGTTGAGAGCATACTCGTATATCGTTTCCATTGATATGGCCTAACGACGGCAACTCTTTAGCACACCCCCAGCAGCATCATGAACTGCGATAATGTTTAATGAGGTAAAAATAAAACTTTTTCAATAATAAACCGTCCTTAATTAGCTCCTAATACTGAGATTTATCTTCAATTTCTTAGTGAAGGTAGGTATCAGTGACTTATGGGATACTATTATAGATTGGAAATGATCCCAAAGATGAAGAAAGCCCCTAAAATTAGGAATTATTAGGGACCTGCATAGAATGTTGACGCCACTTCAACGATGATCATGAATATTAAGTATTTTCGTCATGTGGCATTTTAATAATTACAGAATATTGCTATGTATATCTAGGTGAAATATAAATCATATGACATTCACAATTCAAGAAATTTCCCGCTGCTTCCACAGCAATTCCATATTATTATCCAATATTTCCAAACTAAATATTGCATCAATACTGCTGCAAAGTATGTTCAGTGAATGCAAACTTAAATTTAAAAGTGAATAAGTGGAGTGCCGCTGGTGGCAAAATGTAACAGGGGTCACAAAATCCAAAAACCACCAAAAACGGGATAGTCAAGCCTAACGCGCGTTTCACACTCAAAGAGTGCATCTTCAGAGGCAAGAAAAGTGACCCTCTTCACTTTTCTCGCCTCTGAAGATGCACTCTTTGAGTGTGAAACGCGCGTTAGGCTTGACTATCCCGTTTTTGGTGGTTTTTGGATTTTGTGACCCCTGTTACATTTTGCCACCAGCGGCACTCCACTTATTCACTTTTAAATTTAAGTTTGCATTCACTGAACATACTTTGCAGCAGTATTGATGCAATATTTAGTTTGGAAATATTGGATAATAATATGGAATTGCTGTGGAAGCAGCGGGAAATTTCTTGAATTGTGAATGTCATATGATTTATATTTCACCTAGATATACATAGCAATATTCTGTAATTATTAAAATGCCACATGACGAAAATACTTAATATTCATGATCATCGTTGAAGTGGCGTCAACATTCTATGCAGGTCCCTAATAATTCCTAATTTTAGGGGCTTTCTTCATCTTTGGGATCATTTCCAATCTATAATAGTATCCCATAAGTCACTGATACCTACCTTCACTAAGAAATTGAAGATAAATCTCAGTATTAGGAGCTAATTAAGGACGGTTTATTATTGAAAAAGTTTTATTTTTACCTCATTAAACATTATCGCAGTTCATGATGCTGCTGGGGGTGNCAAGCTGGTAAGAAATCTACAGTGGTTTGATTCACGTAAAACTGGAAAAGCATTAATGAATACTTCCAGCTACTCAAAAATTATACCACTTGTTTTCCAGTAATTTGTGACTTTGGAATTGAAAATGATATCACTACATGTGACTGGATAAACAGAAATGGCACACAATTGCAGTGGGAGACAGGGGCTGGATCTTTGTCTAACTGGTTAGGGGGCCCACCAACTGATGCAAGTGGCTCTGAAGATGCTGATAAGGGTAATTTTCAAGTCTTGCAAAGTTTACGAACAATTTTACAATTTTTTACTCCTTATATGACAACATTTAATGGTCATAAAACAAAGGATATCATGTAATTCTCCAAAAGTATTAACATTACTGGTGCCTCTGGATGCCATGTGGGTAATGCATTCAACTTTGGTGAAAGCTGTTTTGGGTTTATCTCCCAGTAGGGGCTCACATGCAAAATGTCCTAAATTGTCAAAGGACTTTTAAAATTACTAATACTACTATTAGCATTACTACAACTTTTTCATACAGTAAAATATTTCAGCAATATATAGCTAAGTTAATTCCTTTCAGGAGGCAGTCTGAAGTCTGAATCAATTTTCCTCATTCAAAATAAAAGTATTAGTGAATGGAAGTGATTAATCCACCTTTAAATATTCCAAATTAGTGATTGAGAATCAAAATTATTTAAAACACTTGAAAATGGAAAGTAAATTCTGAGGTCTGGATTCAGATATTAAAAACAAGAGATTGAGATTTTGGGTCTCTTACATTAGAATTGTGATCTTGTTTAATTAATTCTAATTCAGATCAATCTCTTAGTGAATCCCTTACTTATTTTACCATATTTTCTTCCTCTGGAGACTCGTCAGAATTAGAATCATTTGATGCTCTGCAGAAAAAGAATGAAATTAACTTGGATGCCATTTCCGAGGATCCTCATACAAATAATCTTGTTCCAGTTTTGAGAACTAAGTGGCCACTCTCAGAATAAGCATTGTCCTTCCTTCTTAACCCTTTCACTCCCAGATGGATGATATATCAGCTGTGGCAGGTCTTCCCATAAAGCCCAAGCAGCCGATATATCGTCCAAAGGTTTAAAATTAGATTCCCAGTTATTTATTATAATTAGTGCTTGAAATTTCAAAAGACAAAACAAATTAATTTTTATCAAATATATAGATATTTTTACACATTGTGGAATATTTTCAAGCTTATAACTGTAAAATTGTAACAATGGTAATTTTTTTAATATAGTGGAAATATCTTAAAATTGCACCTGGTCTTTTGGTGTGAAAAGAGGAAATGGCTGTGGGGGTGAAGGGAATTAGAAGCCTGACTAGTCATACCTGATCGGGGGACTAAAAAGTGTACACCAAGTGATTGCAAATGAGCAGCACAGAAGATGTTAAATCTATAAGCAAGAGACAAATCTGGCTCACAACAGATGGTATTCAATCAATAAACTCACATATTCACCTTGCGAAAAGTTCAAACATAGAAGTATTGTTTGATCTTCAAATCAATTCAAAATTCATAATTAAACTCTGGAATGTTCAAAATTAGAGAAGTCTTTGATTCAAGATACATAGTAATATTCAGATTTGATTTCTAAAAGGAAGTTTCCTGAAATATAAGATGGAAGAAAAAGAAGCACTGTATCTGTATTATAGGTTTCTAACTCTCGTACATGTAAAGAAATGTTACATTTTAAATTATTGCAACTATACTTAATATAATCATAAAGAAACTACAGACACAATAATCTCTTCATGGTTTTTGGGTTCTCTGCTATGTTGGTAGTTTCTGCTGGACCACGTTTCGACCACATTCCAGCGGTCGTCTTTAGGACAAAGGTGACCACCTTCGACCTGAAGACGACCGCTGGAATGCGGCCAAAACGTCATCCAGCAGAAACTACTAGTTTCATCAGTTAAGGATAGAAAGCCAAAATGTATAAAAGATAGATATTAAAAAGCATACAAGGAAAGCCGAGAAACATTTCTATTTTTCCATCACATAATAGAATTCTGCAAAAAGTTGATTTAATATGTATATTTTATTTACAGGTGGTTATATTTACTGTGAAATGTCTCAAATAGTAATTACTCCTGAAATAAAGTCAATACAAAATGCATTCATAGAAAGTCCAATGATGGATACTACAGGTCCTGAGGGGAAATGTGTATCTTTCAGGTAATATCATCATCTTCGAGAAACTATTTAGCATGATTTTAGATGTGCATTTATGACATGATCAAGTATGATTCTAGTTATTCTATGGATGGACTAAGTGCTGCAGGTCTCCGTGTTCTCTTACATCCTGTGGTAGAAGAAACAGGAGCAGATCAGCATTTTCAAAATTTTGATCGAGTTCTTTGGGGAACAAAAGATTCTACAGAGAGTAAATGGATGGAAGCTGAAGTCTTATATACATTCAACCAACCTCACCAGGTGAGTTTTTGTATTGAATAATCATGACATAAAATTACAATCCAATCCTACAAAAAGTTCATGAAAGTACTAAATTATTGCCAAGTAAAAGCATTCTTTAGATTGTTGATTATTTTTCTAATCATCTAATATATACATCAAGACAAATCTCTAAGTGATCAGAGAATGTTGCAAGGTTATATTGTGAAAGGTGACTTCTGTTATTGAATAATTCATCATCTATAATTTCATTTTTTATTAGGTGGTCTTTGAAGCAATAGCCAAGGATCAAACAGAGCCATTTAGGAAATATAGGGGATTTGTTGCAGTAGATAATGTAGCTTTGAAGCCAGGCCTGGATTGCCAAGGTCACTGCACTTTCGAAGGAGGGTTTTGTGGATGGACAAATGATGAAGATGATGATTTTGATTGGGCTTTGGTAATTACTATAATACTATTTATAATATAATGGTTATAATTCAGAGAAAATATTACTGAGATTCTTTGTAAGACAATAAATCATATTAAGAGTTATGAATAAAATGCTCTTCATAAAAAAATGATGAAATGTTATCTCAAAGGACCTCCACATGGTCAACCGGATAATATCGTACGTACACATATGACAAATTTGGTCCTGGATTTGATTACCAGTTGAAGCCCACAAAGGTGTATATGAACTCAGCTATTGAAGCAAATTCACAAAACTACTACTCCTACATCAACTCAATAATTGGATTTATACTTTTATCTCCACTTTACATCAAGTGCCTTTACTGAATAAATTAAGCAGTAAATATTCAAAAACCTGCACTGCTTTAGTTTAGAAAAATGTTTACTTTCATTAAAGTTGAAGGAAAGGTAAGCAGGCAGTGTGTCTGCTTTCAGTAAAAGCTGTCCCAGGTTTCATTCCCATGGCATTGACCCAACATGTGAAATAATTGGGAAGCTACCTAAATTGATTGGTAGAGGTTCCAAATCTAGATAAGCCAACTATGGGGTTAAGCCATATCCTACATAGGAATGCCATGTCTTTGACTTTACTACATTAAGATTAAAAATATAATTGCATAAAAATTGGCTTATAGTTGATTGATTTGGCATAAGCTGATTCATCTCTTTTGAAGTTTTAGTAAGTTTATAAAGGACTTGCATGCCAATGTGGTGCCAAACCATAAGATGAGGTGCTGATAGTACTATCTATTTTATTACCTCAACAATGGTAATAAGATGATGTAATGCATGTAAATAATCATTAATTATTAAAAATAATTAATTGAATCCTCATTTATTTAAACTAGAGCTTAAGCACCAAATAATTTTGTATCTTAGGACTTCCACTCTAGAGTGGTAGGCATTTCACAATTGATACAGATATTCAGCAAGCCAACCTGACACTTCCTCAGGGAGTTTTTAAAGGTATATGCAAAACAGGAAATCATGATTTGGCCTGAAATTTCACCATTGTAAACTTAAAACCACAGAGTATTTTTAGAAACTTATAATTATTTATCTCATTTTTTACTATCCCATCATTAATTTACCTAGTTGATTGAGTAAAAGCAAAATAGGACAAATAGATAAGAAATTGCTTTAGAAAAATTACCATATAAGGTTTTATTTTAGTTTATTTACCCAGGTGCCTACTTTTCCTCTCAAAAATAAAAGTAGGCACCTGAATAGCCCAGTGAGTAATGCATACTTTTTCACCTTTGGTGAAAGGGGTCCAGCATTTGATTCCCTGTAGGGGCATATATTTGATTATGATGTAGAATGACTTTAGCTGTTGGTGCACCTTTATCAAAAGTACTATCTTGTATACTAACTAAGATAACAATTATAATGCCTTCATCAATAGCAACCTGAAAAGATGAATCAACCTTAAAATAATATTTCATCAATTTTTTGTCACATTTCCTTCATTGCCAATCTTAAATTTCAATGATGAAGAATTTCTTTGATTATATGACTTGTTTGGTTCAAGATTAAACTGAAATCCATAATCAATTAAATAAGTTTTAGAGAAGATATATATGAAGGTGTTTGTGTTCTTCTTGTTTAATACAAACCAAAATAATAATTTCTATTTATCATATAATAATTTGATTGACTCCTATTGCAATAATGCCCAATACTTGGAAGGTAATTTCTAAATTCATTATTAGAAATATATTCCAGCTTGTACTGATCTTAAGCTATTTCTCTGTAGGGAAGAGGCAGCAGAAATCCATCAACTGGCCCTGCAACAGATAGATCTAGTTTCATGCATGGAGGAATGGAAGGAGGATATGCTTATATAGACTCATCCTTCCCAAGGAAACCAGGAGATAGAGCACGTTTATCAAGCACAGAGCTTGAGCCCACTGGTAAGTTTGCTGTAACACAGAGAAGTGGTGGAACCTAAAATAATAGTGCACATACATTATTAACAGAAACTCATAGGGCAGAATTTCTAAATAATTCTTTATGTTACTACTCAGTTTTTATCATAATATTAGTTAAATTCATTTAATTCTTCAGATCCTGACAGCCCATTATGCCTAAGATTTTGGACACATATGTATGGAAATGGTATAGGTACACTTAGTATTATAATTGGAGATGAAAGAGAAGAAAAAGAGAGAGAAATTTGGAGTCTTTCAGGAGAAGCTGGAAATGCTTGGTATCAAGCAGAAGTTCCTGTGTCATCAGCGAATCCATTCAAGGTAATTTATGAATTGGTACTATAGGACTCAATGCTTATGGAACTGTAATGCTGGAATTTACAGGTAGCAGAAAGAAATTTCAACCTTCACTTACACACAACTATTGGTTTTCTATAGAAATTTTTAAGGACAAATGTTGCACAATAGTAAGTATACAACAAGCTTCGCTTGCAGAAACTTCTTTTCTGGTGCAGACCAACTGAAATTCAGATACATGATTTTCCATATTCTTATTAATTTCTGCGAAGTGCAAATTGAGATTAGTGAGATACATCAGAACATTGATATGGTCATCATAATGTTTTCATATTTTTCTGGTGTTTTCTTTTAATTTATTAATTGATATCCTTCCTTGCAATATTGGTGATTCTTTTATTGATTGCTGAGATTGGAATAATTACACCCAGAAAAAAATAATACTAAAGGAAATTTTATCTGTAAAGACTGATATCTCACTTAAAATATTAGCTTATCAACTAGTTTACTTTTGTCCCTATTCAATCCCTGTTAATCAAACTGTGATTGATTATATGCCAATATATATTGCAATATTTCTTGCTTGTTGTAGGCAAGGATACACTCTATAGTCTCAGGTGAACAAAAATGTACCATAGCATTAGCCAATAGGCAAGGTTGAATTTTTATTTTATGCATTACTTAATTAGTATACATGTACTACCTAAGTGATGTACAGGAATTTTTTATATCCAACTTAAATCCTTTGTGGGTCCTTTAAATGTCGATTTGATTTTCATTTTTTGATCTCTGACCTCTCAAAATGGATTTTTGAAAATAAGGTACATCTCCAGAGTATAGTATAATGAATAGACTAAGCCTACTTCCTAGTTTTAGTTTGTAGAGTCAGGCCAGATAAACTGTGTTTATCTTCAGGCTTAGGGTAGGGCTATGGTCATGATTGAACCATGGATAGTGGTCACACATTGCATTATGCTAAATATGTAATTTCTGTACTAATCAGAACATATTTCAGAAGCCAAATATCTGTTACCCATTTCTGCTTTCACCAAACTGAATGAATTCAGTTTCCCCACTTAAAATTACTCAAGTAATTGAGTAAATATGAAGTAAAGTGCATCAAAGAAGTTAACTGCAGGAAAGGAAAATGCATTTATGATTAAATTTTATCATATTCACCGGAATTTGTGGAACAATGTTGCAAGGCAAACTAGAATATTCTTTCTTCATTCCTTAGCATTTATGATTTTTAGTTATAGCCTCGATAAGAACTTAACGCACACACAAAATTCGGTTAGGAGATTTAAACTACATATATTCATTTAAAACTTCTTTCCGCTCACATTCCCAGGAATTACCGCAGAACATATTATGCTCCCTTAGCTTAATTTTTAACTCTAGAGTTGATTGGTTTTTCTTTAAGAGGAGTTGCTAAGGAGTAATAAGCGGTGCATCAGGAGGAACTTGGATTACCTGCATCCGAACTCATTTCTGAAAGAATGCATTTATTACCTTTAATATTGATCGCAGATCCCTTCGGTGTTTGCTTTCGATTAATTTACCAATAAATTACTTTCAAATTTAGTATCAATGAAAGTCAAGGCAACAATAATGAAAAACACCATAAAACAATCTACATATATTACTGAAAACGTTATCAGCACCGAATAATAAAATAATCACCAATAACATTTAGGAAGTCGTTTACTTCCTGTTTCGTTACTTTCAATCCCTGAACCCACTTACGCAACATTGCAGAGGTTAGTGTTAATAGAAATATTATTACTAAAGATCCATGTGAAATATCCGAGATAAGGTTCGCCATCACTTTTTGGAACAGTTTTCTGAGATTACATATCGAGTATATTTTTGGTAATGTTGGTGACAGTAGGTAAGAAAATACAACTGCTCTATGCACCTGTTCTCTTTCCGTTAGAGAATCAGCGAGTCGGAGGTCCATAACGTTGATTTTGCGGTAAAAAGACATATTCGACTTTATTGACGATTCTAAATTGCGAATTCATTCAATCTGCAATGTCTATAACTCATAAATTTTGAGCTGCCATCACGTATACGCAACGTTTCCATCAATGTCTTTCTTAAAATTAGGTCCGTCCTTCTAAATGGGTGTCCGCTACGGGAGCCGCTCTCGATGCTCCTACCATTTCTTTAAACCGAACCCCCCCCACACACACATTTGCAGCGAAATTAACTACCATTATGTTTGGCATGGTCTCCTTACAGTGTTGCAACATGTTCCACTGAAGGAGTTTTTAAGAGTATCCTGAATCTTATGTTACCCGCAATTTTTGAGTTTTTTTTTGCTCATGACTGTACAAGCTTTTAGGGTTGTGGGCTACCTTATATCTTAAAGATATTTTAAATAGCTATGAATCATCATAATCAGAGAAGATAAGAGATTTATGGCTGTTAAAAAAGAAGTGTTGTGCAAAATTTTGGAAGTATACATTATTTGATGATTTTATCTTAATTGTCATTACACTTGTGGTAATAAGACCAATCGATCAATTCCAATTTAAGATTATAATGAGATATTTCTATTTCCAAATTTAGATCATTCTAACTGGAGAAGTTGGTAAAAACAACTTAGGAGATATTGCTGTAGATGATCTATCATTCACTCATGGCAGCTGCCCAAGTGAGTATGTGAAGTACACCTCAGAAATCTGAAAAATCAGTTTCTATACTCTTTATCGATATCATTGAACTGGTTCTGCAGAACACTTTGCATAGCTTGGAAAAGGTGTTTATATTTTCAGCAAGGGGAGAGATGAGGAATGTCAGGACCCAGCATTTATTTGTCAGTCTCTATTATTCACCTTAAATTTAGTAAAATTTTTCAAAATATCTATGGCCTCTAATAATAATTATTAATAACAGCATTGTCCATTTGTAATCTTTTTTTTCTTCCTATAAAATTTTAATTCGTAATAATATTCATTAAGTACTTAGAACTTGCTCAATTACTGAAAGTACTAATATTAATATGGAGTAGTAAGAGCTATATGATTATTTCTTACTCGATGTAATTAATACCTATCTCGCTTTTTCCAGCTGCCCCACAAGTAGCAGCACCAGCATCAGGAGATTGTTCCTTTGAAGTTGATGAATGTGGATGGAGTAATGTTGGCTCTAGGGAGCGTTATGATGACTTAGACTGGGAGCGGATCTCAGGCCAAGGAGCACGCTCACCGTCTCAGGACCATTCTCAGGGCAATGAGAAAGGTAATAACAGTAGTTAGAAAATTTATTATCATACCTGACCTTCAGTGATAATAAACTAAGGAATATCTTTAATAAATTTGCTGATTTCTTTTTGCTGTTTCTTATTTATTGTCAACTCAGTTTATTTATTCATTAATAATTTGTCATATTTCCCTGTCCATAAGATGCACAGCAGTTTTCAGGTGAACAAAGTAAAGATTATACACATAGGAATGTAAACTGCTTATAAGTGAAACAAAGAAACGATATTTGTAAAAGAGTGTCTATTTACAGAAGGATGAAACAAAAGCACAAAATTATTAGAAATGCTTCCAAGGCAAGATAAAACCTATGAGTCAAAGCATAACATTATTTACAATTGCTATTGTATGGCTATTCCTGATGTCAGAAAAAATTCTCACCCTCAGCCCGTAAAACACAGGCCGATTTTAGATTAACTTTTTGCATCTTATGCTGTCTTATAGGCCTGGAAATATGGTATTCTATCTCCCAGTGAGGCTAGTTATAATAAAATCCTACAAACGAAGTCTGACTTCATCTAATCCTTCAGGTTAATTTTAAAGTAAACAAACTTCTTTGCAGGATTCTTTATGGCTCTAGCTAGAAATAATGTCCAAAGACCAGGAAGTCGAGCATGGATTATGTCAAGGGAATTCAAAGGTGGCTTAGGGCCTCAATGCATTTCCTTTTGGTGATTATTATTCAAGTATTATAACCATGCAATAAAGTACTTAATTTCAACTTAATTATGCTAATTGTTAAATTATCACCACTCCTTTTCAGGTATGTGCTGAATGAACCATTCATAGATAACACAGGACCAAGTTTAGGAGTGTTGGCAATTTATGTAAAAACACAAGACAAAATGGGAAACGTTAATGTCACTGCTATATGGAAACTGTATAATCATCAGGGTCCAGAATGGAGACCAGGGCAAGCATTGATTCAAGAGTTAATGGATTACTCGGTTTGTTTCCTTAAACTGTTTTCCATAATTTTGCTACATAATAGATGAATCTCTCTTTCTCTTCTCTTTTATTCCTGTATCCCTTAGGGTAGATTTTATTCAATAGAATGATTACAAGAAATGTAATGTTTTTCAATTAATCAAATTTAATTTCAGATTATTATTGAGGGAACATGGGGTTCAAGTAGGGCAAATGGATTCATTGGGTTTGACGACATAACATTTTATGGGGGAGCTTGTTCTAGTAAGTATTATCTCCATTAATTTAAGTTCTATTTAGTCATATGTTATTGATATTCCTTCATGTAATTCACCATCATTAGCAAAGCCACCAGCAGCAACAGTGAGAACAGGTGATTGCCGCTTTGAAAGGGATATATGTGCTTGGGTCAATGAAACATTTGATAAGACTCCTTCTTGGCGGCTGGCAACTGTTTCAAGAAGACCAGCAAATCTTCCAGACAAAACATTTGGAGCACCAGGTTAATATTTGTGTTTGGCAACCTTTTGCAAGTAAAGCATTATAAGAGTATTTTAAAACAAATTATTGCTATATACAAATAAGTACGTTTATATAATTAAATTTTGCAGCAAGATAAGATAAATTAATTATGAATCATAAAATATCTTTACTTTTTAGAGGGATATATCTACTTTGATCTCTTCAATCAAAATGCTGGCAGCAACATGGTTCGTCTTATTTCCCCTCAAATACTTGCCACAGAAGAGCCACAATTATGTTTTTCCTTTTGGTTTGCTGCTTTTGGCAATGGGGAATCAGCAGAGCTTCGCATTGTAAGGCAAGATAATAGCTCCAATGCAGATGGAACTGTTCCAGAAAAGGTTAGAAGTTCATGTTAAACTTAGAGAAAAATATTGCTTAATCTAAAATTACTTTCTTTACTTCTTTGGATTAAGCAGTGTCTCAACAATTAAGAGTATTTCAAAATGAAGTTTTACTTACCAAATATTCTTATGGGGATGCATTGAGAATGTGGAGTAGGGTTTTCTAATATATGGCCCAAAAGCCATGATGTGGCCTGCAAAAACTTTCAAACCACCCTACTTATCTTCTCAAAATCTGATGAATAAATTATGATTTTAGAGGTTTTATCCATTGATAATAATATAGCAAATTAAAGTCTTATAACAATTATTCATAAAAATTAACGTTTTTGACTAAAATGCATACTGAATACCTTATTACTCTGTTCGCATGCATAGTTTTTGTGAAATGATTATGTATTTGGCTACATAAATGTGCTTTTTGACATGAAAAATTTGAATTTGCTTAAATATGTACATCTGTGAGAGAATGGTTGTCTGATTTCAGATATCCTCATTGACCATCTTGTTAGATAAAATTTATAATGTGGCACCCAGGCCACATTGAACAACCTTGGTATAGATTTTTTTTGATTTTGGAGAGGCAAGAGCCAAATCTGCTATAGACTGTCATTCCCATAAATATGTAAAGCTTCATCAAATATTGGAGTTTTAATATATGAGATAGGGAGGAGATGATTAAAAGTTAAAGAAACTTTAATCAGGAAAAGGAAAGGAGCAAGTGAGATTTTCAGAAAATCTTCAGGAAAGATTTGTTAAACATTTAGGCTAGAGTAATTTTTGCATGAATGTGAATCTTGGACCTTAAGAAAGGATGAGACTAAAATAATTAGGGCTAGATGTGTGTTCATGAGAGGTTAGAGAAATTAAGAATAGTTAATAGAAAAACAAATGAGAAGGTGGTACAGAAAAGGTTTTTCATTAAAGGTATAAAAGACACCTTGAAAAAATAGGCAGGTCAGATAATGAGAGGGTATAGACTTCTCAAAATGTAATGGAAAGTTGTATTTTAAACAAATGACATAGAGGCTTCAAAGAGAAAAATGCAGGAAAAATAAACAAAGAGATAGGATATCAGAATGAGAATGAAGCAGCATTGCTTGTGGAATCTTAGATCACATAAACCTTCGATACAATGTAATGCTGAAGGTAATATCCAGCATAAGAAATAATCATACCCCTCTGAGGATAACATCCACCCAGATGAAATGAATAATGATGAAGTGAGTGATGAAGTCTCTCTTTTAAAACTGGAAGCCACTCTGTCATCCTTTTCTAAAGATTACAAGAAATGTAATAATTGTAATGTAAGCAGTCAGTATGTATGAGAAGATTACCCTAAAGTTACAATTGATGCCATCAGAATCGAAACCTTTGCCATGATAAGAATGAATGATTTGAAATAGTTTTGTATGTAACTGAACTCTTCCATAACTTTCCACCAGGATATGTAACTAATACTAGCAGTGTTTCTTCTACTAAGTAGAGATATTGGGTGCATTACAACTCTAATATTTTGCTACACCAAATAATAATCCTAACACTAAATCTAATATGTCCACGCTCAAATTTATGGGAGGGAGCCATACTAAAGAAATGAAAGAACTTAGTAATTTCCCCAAAACATATTTTGAAGCAACTGGTTTTGTCTACATGTAGACATCTTAGGGCAACTTTAGATCAGAAAAGTTTGCCTATATTGAGGGTAGGGAAGAAAAGATGGTTTTGGGAGCGGAAGATGGGAGTGGAGGGAGGATGAAACAAGTAAACTCAAAATTATATGCATATACTGTGGAAAGTACTAAGTTCTTTTATTTCCTTATTAATGCTAACACTGTCACCATTAAAATTAAATTGAAATCAGTGTGATTTAATTGATTACTATGTTTGTTTAAGATATGGCTGTTGAAAGCAAAAGATATGGACACATCTCGACCAATGTGGACTCCTGCTCAAGTTGCTGTGGATTCAAGCACTGATTTCCATCTCATGTTAGAAGGCCAAGCAACTAATGGTGGTTTTGCTATAGATGATGTTGCATTTACACCAGGTGCATGTTCGAGTAAGTTTTCTTTGCATTAATAATATTCCTATGAAAAAACGTTTTACACTGCAATCATCTCTCATCTGTTTTCCCCTTACAATGGATTGTAGCTGATAAATTGTATTTTGAATGAAAACTATTAATTTTAGAATTACAAAACATGCTTTTCTACATTAACTTCTGCTAAAATGTAGGCTACCAATTGTAATCACACTCTATTTTTCTTTTACTCCTAAACAGCACGTCCTGCCAAGGCTGTGGTAGAAGAAGAAGAGCAACTATAAAATTTGTAAGATTGAGCATGATATATAAATGTAAAAATTTTATTTATTTAAAGAACTTTCTTGTAGACCTCATGAAGGCACAATAAAGAATCAGCATAATAGCTCTACAGAAAATGGTACTCATCTTACCTAGGTATGTTAAAGAATTGACATCAATAATGTCATAAAACAAGCTACCACTATCACCATTAAAATTTATTTAATAAACAAACTCTTCTAAATATCTGTAAACAAACCTAAGTACTCACCTATATGAGTATGTGTCTGAATATATGATTTCATTTCAATCAGAAACTCATACCAGAGAACCTAATCTTCTTGGACAATTTATGTAAACTTAACGATGGTAAATCATGATATTTGAAATTTTTTAAAGGAGACTTTGTTAGATAAAAAAGCCAACTTAAAGGAAAAAGCAAAAGTACTTGATATAGGTACTTAAAATTTGACATAAAATTTTCAAGTAGCTTTCATGTTCATGTAAGTGTCCTTATTCTCATCATAAGTAAATACAACCAAAAATATTTAATCGAGTGACTGATTTATTTACTGATGGCAGCTATTTATCTCAGATAGGAATATATCTTAATTATTTCCAATGATCAGTAGCAGATACAGATTTCAAACAGATAAAGTTATAACATACATTTTTCCAGAGCATAGAAAGGCACACTAGCACTTTGCTTATTGAGTTTTAATGACAAGATTTTTCAGTATTATCATTATCTTCAGGTTTAAATCAAAATTCACTTCTTACTTGAGAAATATATTTATGCATGCAATTTTACCAGGTTTAAAAGAATGTTTAAATTCAATTTCTAGAAAAGAAAATATTTTAATATACATATAT
>KZ309645.1:71692-87448 GCA_000376725.2 Ladona fulva
ATTCTGCATCTAACTATCCTATGGTCACTGCCGGTGTTGAAGTTGTTTAGTACCTCACAATTAGTAACTGGGTAGAGTTTGTTAACCAATATGTAGTCTATTTCGTTTTTTACTCCATTAGGACCTCTCCAAGTCCACTTCCTTGTAGGACTCTTCTTGAAATATGTGTTTGTTATGTACATATTGGTGCGCCATGCAAACTCTACCAGGCGATGATCTCGTTCATTTCTCTGGCCTAGTCCATGTTTTTTTGTGACAGCATCATCTGCTTACCCTAAACGAATTTTTCAAAATACGTCCATAAGAATTGTCCTAGCATCGAGCCTAGGTCCATTGGGATAAATATCTTTACGACATACGATAGAAATTTATATCTTCTATCGATGTTGCGAATTTCAACCTTCTACCAGACCGGGAAATACCATAACGATTTTTTGAAAATTCGGTCATTCGAATGGTCCTAGCATCGAACCTGGGCCATTAGGGCGAAAAGCTTTACAGTATACGATAGATATCTATCCATTCTATCAACACCGTGAATTGCGACTTTCTATCTTAACGCAAAATACCCTAAATGAATTCTTGAAAATGCGCCCAGGTAAGAAATACACGTGAACCCCTTCCAGGCGCCTTCGAGACGGGAATTTCCACCCAAAGGTGGCGAAGGGGTGGGGTATATGACAACATGAAGGAGGTGGGGTGACACTTATTTATGACATCACGATTTATAACCGGATCTCTACATATTCTACTCACCGTATAAAACTTCATAACATGCAAGTTAATTTGATTAAGAATATTTAACATTTAGGTCATCAGGCTCTTCTAACAAGGAGAGGCTCTCACTTTTTTCCGGGGATTTAGATGAAACTTTTTGTGGTGATAGTGGTAGTAGAGTAATGAAAAAGTGAAACAGCGTTCGTATGAATGGGCCTTAGTTTCGTTGCAATAATTAATTTAAAATTGATAATCAGAGTGAAGTGTATTGCGGGGGCAACCCCGCAATACACTTCATTGCTCTCCCATGTACCCGCTGTTTTGGAAATATTTTTACGTTATCTTTTCAATTTCTTTTGTTATATTTATCCTTTTTACTCACAAATAGAGATAAAAAATAACCACATTCTCTTGCTAGATATCCGATCGAATAGCCCCATTTCAACCAAATGAACCTCAATGACAGAGAGCTTCACTTTAAATATGATGGACGATTTTAAACATAGTTTTCGGTAATGCTTCAGTTTCCACTGGTATTTATTACACTATCCTTTATTTGAACTGGCTCCCGATCAGAAAATCGTGATATTTCTCTGAAATTCTCTTGCAGAAAAATTTCTTATCTGCTTGATCTTATAGTTTTCAAATTTTCCCGGTACTTGAGATCGGAAAAATCGAAAACCTTCCCGAGGACTGGCTGGAAGAAATTCCCGCCCGGAAACCCTAGCTACAACAGGTCGCTTACATTTTCTTAAATGTTTTTCCGCGAATGATACGCGAAAGTAATCGATTTACGGAGCTTGTCCTTTCTGCCCCACGTCGAAAGGCGGCTTGCAATGTACACATATAGATGTTGATAGCTAAATTTTTACTTCCGTCGAATGCAAACCAAAGGTCGAAGTTATTTTCGAAGAATTGCTTAACAGTTGACCACATTATGGAGCTATAAGCTTCTAAAACCATTATCTTCTTTAAAACGTTAATATATTTTGGTGATAGGCTCGATTATTCATCAAAGACTCCAACTTTTCTCCAGTTGCATAATTAACAATGTAGGTGAACGTTCTCAGGATACTTTTTCCTTTTGCCTGTAATGTCACGAAAAGGTTTTATGAAATGAATTTCATCGACTATCTCTCTCCGTTGTTCAGGTCTGATTTCCGACTATTTTTTAAATGTTATGTTATAGAGGACCCTAAAATAACTACTAAAATGGTTCAAATCAATAACTGGAAATTCTAAATTCCCTCAAGATCTTACATTGTCTTCTCCATCATTAATAGATTTCATAAAAAATTCCACAAGTCTCTTCTTCGCTCGAACAAACATTAACGATACTTTCCCAAATAACCCACTTCCCGCCCTCACTATGATTGACGATACTTTCCCAAATAACCTCCTTTTGTACTCATTCTTTCCTCTTCGTAAAAAAAATTTCATCTTCAGTTTCTTCCTGCAGCTAATTATGGTCAGTCTCTATTACTAGCGGAAAATTATTTTCACTTTTGGCGGCACTCGAATACGCTCAATTCCGCGCAAGTACTAACAAGTAAACACAGAAACCCATTCTATCATTAACATAACATAAGCTTTTTTAACTTAAACCGTTAAAGAGAAAAACACCGAACCACAGTATAAAAAACAGCAGGAAAGTTTTATTGAAGAATATGAATTTTTGGGGCTATTTTAAGTTATGTTAGAAGTCATGAAAGAATGCAATTACGGTCAAACTAGACTTATCTATCAAAGGGTAACGTAGAAAGCATTTGACAAATTATTCATGGCTCATAGGGGTAGAAACATACCAATCCCATTAATTACCTACCGCGCGCCTTAATTTCCACCTTGCTAAAGGATTCATACACTGAAATTTTATGCAGCGCTTTTATCGATTTCCTATACGCGCTGTCATTGATTGGGATCACCTAATGATATTAAATATTATGACTCTACAGCTGAGCATTGGTATTTGCTACTATCATGCTTGAAAAGAACTATGATTATTAAAAAAATCAATGTAGGAAAAATCTTCATTCGGCTAAAAAGTCGTCAGAGTACGACTTTCTAAAAACCTTTTATTAACTCTCTGCAGTAAATATTCCAGGTATCGATAAGATTGATAGTGTAAATCACTGCGCAAGAAAAATACTCTGGAAAATAGAGGTAACGCAATAATCCAATCGTTTAAAATCGATACAAGCTTGGAGCAATATTCTAATCTACGACAATTATGCGCTTTAGAAAATGAAGAAGAAAAAACGACTACTTACCCGTCTCGAGGTCGTTATGGGGAAGAAAAATAACGGAGGACGCATCCTTCTTCATTGACTGTAGAGATTCGCTCTATATCGACTCTTCGGCATCCGTCTCGCCCACAGCATACAAAAAGTCAGCGAGTACCGAACACGGCCCGGCCCACTGTTTCTTCGTTTAGTACACAATCGTCAATAACCTCAGTAATCTTTAAAGTGAACGACGTTGCTATGGTTGCGATGTCTCTCCATCTTTCCAGTAAGATCCCCTTGATCCTTCTCAAGCAGTAACCCGTGCAACCCAAGAGGGAAATGACACAAAACAGCAGACGAGTGTTCAAGTAGTTTTGTTTATGCTACGAGGTCGCGCTAGTGCAGTTTTTTAAGTTGGCTGAAATGACTCTGAGCTAAGTTGTCCAAAGGGTTCCAGCAAAAATAAATTGATCTAAAATTTTTTTCCCACGATAATTCACCGAAGTACTATAATGTACAATATACACTAGCTAATTTCGATTTCTAAGAATTAAAATAGGAGCCAGAGCGATGTTACCGCTCCATGCGGCCAAAAAATGTATTAAGTAGGAGCCTCGCCCTTTGATGAATTACGAACGACGAAATGTGTAATTCACCACTCATTGTCTCTAAATTTGTTTCCACGGATAGAAATGTTTGAGCTATATAATTTTTGACATTAGGAGGTCATTATTTTAAATATCAACTTTGTGTTATTAAGATCTGTCATCATTATGGCATTTTAATATCAGATGTTATACCACCCTCATGAAGTGAGGAATGACAGGGATAGTATATCACTCGATAAAAAATTATTTAAATGATTTTCAGTTGTTCACAACTTTCATTTTAATTACTTCAGCAGATTTCAAGTTTCTATTGTCGTCTTATTAAAAAAAATCTAACATCATTCAAGAACAAATCAAGGAAAATTTCCTTTTCTTCATCATAAAATATGAGTGAATACCGTTATCTTCGTAGCATGGTTTAACCCACACCAAAATTAGTTCGGTTGGTTAAAAGAAAGGAATCAAAGCAGAATACATCTGTTCGGACGATAGTTAAAAACAAAACATAATACAATCACAATGAATGTAATAACTTTTGAAAATATTAATACGAAAATGTGCGATACGGAATTGGTTATTTGCGGCCGTATTCGTTGTTTTTACAACCTTTGGAGACATTGATTGTAGGTTACTTCGATTCTTTCGTCTCTGTCGAAGATTCCCTTTCTTTAGAAAAGTTATTTGTACTGTGTTAGTGCTATTGTAAATTCGTTTAAGTCGTTTATAATTTTCGTTTTATTGGAAAGTGTAACGTCGCCAGTGATTAGTCCTTAACTTATTTCAATGGGCAAGAGAATTGTTCTTATGTTATGCATGCTGACATTTGGTTTTCATAATTTACTATTCCTGTACGTCAGCTATATAAATCTACATCTACATCTTCATAAATACCCTACAAGCCGCCTTTCGGCGTGTGGGATATATATGTTCATCAGATTATTTCCAACGAATATGGAGCTCAAGGAAATAATCTTTTTCAGATACAGGCTGTGATTATGAATTCCAATCTTTACAATCAGTGGAAAGACTGTTTGATATATGGAAAATTATCAAGTCTCTCTATTTAGATCCGAATGTATGCAGGGCAATGGTGATAGCCATCGTAGTGCTGCACAGTATTAGAAGACTACGGAATGGAAGGTAAGTTTTCTGTTTACACATCCTGAACTAAAATGGAATTATTCCTCCTCTAAAATATAGAAGTACTAAAGAATTTCTTACTGATATTATATGAATTCATTGTCTTCCAGATGTGGACTGATATGAGTACTAAAGAGGATGGAGAACAGGAAGATGATACTCAAATTGAGGGGCTAGTAGGGTATGACCACAGTGAGAAGGCTTTCAGGAGATGGTAATCATTTCTGGAAGGGCATGCTTCTGATATTGACAAATTTACTGACTAGTCTTCTACTATTATGATAATTTTCTTTATGTTTATCACAGTTTTCATTTATTAATTTCTATAATTCATAATGTACCACCTTCTGTGAAGGACATATATGTGCAAACATCATTACATGCACCAGATTATCTATTCATGGAACATGAAGCAAAAAAATACGTAGCTGGTACAGGCAGATATTGCAGACAGTAGATCACAAATTCGAACTAGAAATGTTGTAAGAAAATTATTTGGTGTGTGGAATATTGGAATCATGTATTTTGAGAGAAGCCTACATGCGAATCAGGTATGTGTAAAGCAAAGATAGGGGAATGACTTTGCTGTACTTGAAATGTGTGCATAAATTGCTGTAGTATAAGAATTTATTATCATTTCAGATGTGACTTGGGTGAAGACGTGGAAGCTGAAGAGGATGGAGAGCAAGATGCTAATGATGGAGTTGAGGGGCTGACTTGCTTTGGTTGAGTCAGACGAAACTTGTGCTTTGAAGTTAACTGAAGTATTGTATGTAAACAGTTAAAGGATTTTTAATAAATTAATAATGTTTAGTTACATGGTACGTACTTCGAAATTCTTTTGAATTTCTTCCCAGGCATCCCTTTTCAGGATCCAATGGAAACTTCCATTTATCCTCGTATTCACAAGCACATTTATTGACCTTTGATGAGCGTCTGAAGTAAAAATCGATCTCCTTCTACAAATTTTATCCTACGCAGTTGAAATTTTTAGTACGCGCTATTTAAATGATTTTAAAATAATAAGCAGGACGATTTTTCCTAAATGCATTGGGGGAAGAGATATGAGGCGCCCTATAATGATGACGTCGCTCCGGCGAGACGACGCACAGTAGGCTTGAATCGAAAAAAGCTGGCCAAAAATAAGAAAATGGTTTTTCTGAAAGCGGACTTTGATACTTTGCATGGCTATTTTTAAATAAATTCGGCATAAAACTACAAAATCATATACTTCTATTCCGGTGCATTAAAATTCTACAGGGGGTCAAAATTGACCAAATTTTACGAAAAAAGCCGGTCTTCGATTTTTCACAAATTTCTTCAAATTCAAGCCATCACTGAACCCAAATGAGCAAACTCATCGGGTAAAACACGATGCTGATCATAAAACTATTCCTTGTGCTTCATATTGCTTGGTTTGAATGACCACAGTAGAATATTTGCATAAGTTATACAACAAAATGGCGAACCCATATTTTAAGGCAAATTTTCACCTAAAGCGAGGACAATAGTAGTGTAATGTACCACGATGTACACGGGCTAACTTATACCACGATGTTCGTTGAAGCTTCTTGAATAGGTATCTGAACTAAAATTCTACGACAGTTTGCGACGCCGATTTATATACCGAATTATAATTCGAATATACAGAATCTAATGTAACAATGCAATGTTGAAATGCCAAATGTCTCCCAAAAATGAATTAAGAAAAATGACAGCAGAAAATCGCAAAACCGAGACTACATTTAGAAACACGAATAAGAAATATTCGTATTTCACCACTGAAGTTTGATTTTGATTCGGGAAAGGAAAAGTGATATATTTAACTAAACGTAATTTACCAGAAATATTTACTCCAATTCCAGGAATTATATCCACACCGCAAACAGAGAATACTGCAGGGAACAACTCGTAGAATTTGCGACATATCGAACGGTATAAGATACGGAAAGATCACCGAAGCTACTGAAATGCACCAAATACCAAAATGTAACTGACTCCGCGGCTCCCGATAGCCAAGTGGGCAACGCGTTCGACTTCGGTGAAAGCGGTCCCGGGTTCGATTCACGGTGGGGGCCTACGTGCGAAATGACCTAAGCTGTCGAAGCACTTTTAACCATACTGCTACTACTGTAACAGACTCCGCGTGTGTACGCTGAGCTAAAACATGCGAAAACAGAATACGAACCGTTTCCCAAAAAACACACACAGCTAGGTATTATAAACCTAACCCCTTAGAGAAATTTTACTCAGGGTTAAGGGCGCTCTAAGACCTTCTCCCTATAACGGCCAGATGTGAGTTTGTTGTCCTTGCAATTGAGGGCCCAAGAGAGGGTAAAAAGAGCAAAATGGACTAAAATAGCTTTAAATATTTTTTCGTGAAGTGAAAATTTCTCAAATGGTATATCTATCAAGAGATATGATGGAAACAATATGCTACTGCTAAATTTACTCTTGCATTAAGGATTGAGTGAGGAAACATTTTATATATCTTATTATTTCGTGTCTTAAGTTCGATCAAGGGTTCGTTTTAGCACATAATCCCAGAAACATAATCATTAAGTTGCATGTTGGACCGTATATCCTCTGAAATCCGAGATCGTCATAGCGGGTGATATCTCTTGCGTAGAATTTTAGTTCAGATTCCTATTCAAGAAGCTTCAATGAACATCGTGGTATAAGTTAGCCCGTGTACATCGTGGTACATTACACTACTATTGTCCTCGCTTTAGGTGAAAATTTGCCTTAAAATATGGGTTCGCCATTTTGTTGTATAACTTATGCAAATATTCTACTGTGGTCATTCAAACCAAGCAATATGAAGCACAAGGAATAGTTTTATGATCAGCATCGTGTTTTACCCGATGAGTTTGCTCATTTGGGTTCAGTGTTGGCTTGAATTTGAAGAAATTTGTGAAAAATCGAAGACCGGCTTTTTTCGTAAAATTTGGTCAATTTTGACCCCCTGTAGAATTTTAATGCACCGGAATAGAAGTATATAATTTTGTAGCTTTATGCCGAATTTATTTAAAAATAGTCATGCAAAGTTTCAAAGTCCTCGCTCAAAAATACCATCTTCTTATTTTTGGCCAGCTTTATTCGATTCTAGCCCACTGTGCAACGTTGCCTGTGACGCCTGTGAACGTTGCAGCCTCGGGTCGAGAAAGCATTCGAAAGGAGATAAATCCCCGCTCGATTGCCAATCATTCGAACCAGCGTTCAAGCGAAGTGAATAACAATGGCGAAGAAATCACCAAATCACTTCCCGTATGAGGCGATTTTTTTACTTTTAGATTAAAAATTATGGGTAGTTTTCTTTATGTGAGTAAGCGATTTTTGGGAAATTTGTATGTGATTTGTGGGAACAGAGAGTGATGTGTGTTTTTACTAATACATATCTGATTATGTGGTAAGCTTTGAAATGAAAGTATTGTAAATCCTATTCTACAAATTTTTCAAACGTAATTTATTTATTTGAAATACAGATTTTTCTAATTTTTTGCTTAAGATAGTCTTAAATATAGAATATTATAAAGGTATACCGAAGATTATTAATGATAATATGAATGTTACTAGGGTGTGGATGATGCTGAATAATGGCATTCATCCTGGTCACTCTACTGACTGCGACGCAAAGTTTCATTCTTATCGTAATTGTACTGCGTTTATTTTTCCAACAGTAGAATTCTGAATCTGAGGAAAACAAACGCAAACTATTACACTCCTCATAATTACTGGTCGCCTCATACCTTCTCATAGCTTTTCGTAGTCAATGGTAGATGGTTTGATGTTTCGACTAGCCTACAGGCTGATGACTGTATAAATTCTATAGTCAATAGCAATAAACTATCCAATCTTCCAAACTATTCCAATCCTAAAGACCCAATTCCAACAATAAGCAAATCCAGCATCTACGATATATCATGTCAAGATTGCGACAAAGTTTATCATGGGCAGATAAGAAGAAAAATAGAAACCAAATTCATAGAACATATGGCTCACTTTAAACATAATCAAATAAACAAATCACGCTTCGCACAACACATTCAAGAAAATAACCACAAAATTAACAGAGAAAAATAAAAACTTAAAGAATCATCACAGAGGACCTCAAAACTTGACGCATACGAAAGCCTATTCATACACAGAAATCGCCAGCGCCTTATGAATAATGACCTGGGACCAATACCTTCTTGTTTTCCCTGATTAACGTCACACCAAAACAAACACAACACACCCCACACCACCCTCGACCACACAGTTATCTCCTGAAGATAGCAACGTACTTGCCGAAATACGTATTGAGAGCAATACGTATTTCGACGTATATTGCAAATCGTGACCACGGAGAACCCTAACCCCCGCTGGTTGGGATTTCCTAACGGTTAGTTTGCTTGCAAACTACGGCTTTTTGGAGTTTTTCTCAAATTCTAATGACTCTATAGATCTACATCATGTTGACAAAAATATACATTCAAGTTACTTTTTGCTCATCTATAATAGCAAACTACTATAATCTGGAAAATAGACCGCTCACGACATGAATACCGAAAAATTGACAAATTATTCAAAAATAATACGTCATATATTTAATACACGTAACCTTACGGAGATAAAAAAAACTTCCTGGAATTTCGAGTTCTTGCAAAACCTAAAGCTCTCAAAATATTTCCCAAAATAATTGAACAATATAAGCTTGTTTAAGTCACAGAAAAGGAAATTTACCGTCCTGTCTCAAAGGTATCTTTATGGGAAAGAATATCTTTTACTATAGTTGCTAGCTGCCGAAGTATTCTCCATTTATAAATCATAGAAATGAGTAGTCAAAATAATTCATTATTCAAAGGAAACCAGAAAGGTGTTTTACTAATAATATTGAGAAACTAGGAATAAATGCTTATCTTTGATAAAAATAACAACGCATCTTTCCGAAGATGATAACCGAAGATGAACCATGATAAATTTATTTTATGAAGGAAACGGAAATTATTTTTCGAGAAAAAGGAATATCTTTTTCTATAGTTCCCAGCCGCAAAATTAGAATCATAACAACGATTATTCAAAACGATTCATTATTCACAGGAAATCAAAAAGCTTTATTGTTGACTGTGTTTCCTCTTGGGAAACCAGAAACAAATATTTATCTCTGATAAAAATAATAATTCAGCTCTCCGAAGATTATTAAACCATGACAAATTCCCTCTAAGAAGGAAACGGAAATGACTTTTTCGAGAGAAAGGAAATCTACTGATAGGGGAATGGCGCAGGAAGGCAACATGTGAACGCTCACTGTTTATAGTCACAGTCTTCGAAATCGGCGAAGATGTTAAGAAAAGGCTTTAAAGTAAATGGACTATGCGAAGTTTTTCTAAGCTCAATTGTCTGCAGATGGCCGAGAGTGCTGACAACCCTTACGAAAGCTCGTGTAAACCAAAGATAGCTCATCGATCTACTTAAAAGAAGACCTTACAACCAGTGTAAACATATTGTGTTTAGCACACGTGCAGTTGGCTGATGCATGACTTTGAGGGTAGAAAGAAATGCAAGAGTGTTATTAGCTTATGGAGGTATTTTAAATCGAAATAAGTGTGTAATGAGGAGCGCAGAGGTGGAAGATATTCTTAATCTCCTAATAAACGGAGTTGGAAGGTGGATCAAATCTTTTATGTACCGCATTAAGACCAACGTAACGTGCTTTTATTTAAAGCTTTCGGTTTAAAAATTATGGACCGGCAAATAGTACTAATACTACTATTTCAACTTTCAAAATTGGGAGAATAGTATCAGCACTGAGTTCTGCAATCTTTTTCTTTGGATTAATAGTTTAATCCATTGTCAGCTGGGAGGGAACATTTCAAATAAGATGTTTCACGCCGTAAAGAGGTGAAATCTAATTGTTAGATTTTAGGTAGAGTATTCGTATCTTGTAAGAAGTACCGAGAACCAATGAAAAGTTACCTTTCATTGTTTGTATTAATTTAGAATCGCATGGCTGGACTTGGTCGAATCTACAGACAGACAGACAGAACTATCACTTCCTTCAGGAATGCTGGTCATGGCTCCTGACTCAGGGTCTTATCCATGGTTTTCTTATTAAACACTTTGGGGTTCAGTTTTTAATTTTAATTCACTGGGTAGAGGAGAGCGTCTTGCTCAATTGAGGATAAGTGGTCGGGTTTAGAGGTTAATCATGCAGTGCGAATTTTGGACGACGGTATTTGTAATCAGTTGTTTGTGGATTGTAGTTCCATATAGTAGAAAATAATGAGTTTTGAATATATTTCAGTTTTGTGTTGAATCGTTGAGTTATTTTATTTAAAAGATTGGAGAGTGGTGGGATCTTATGGAATTTGTATATCTCAGAAGTACTTGTGTGATATGGAACGTTTAGAATCTGTTTGAGTGTTTTGCTTTCGAATCGGTATAACTTCTGTAGGTAGGTCTTATATGTATAATGCCAAGTGGGTGATGCATATGTGAGAATTGGTCGTATAATTGATTGATATGTTAGTAGTTTAGTTTTTATAGTTTTGTGAGATCTGTTAAATAATATGCCAGATAAGGCGAATTTCGTTTTTGTTGCTTTTAGAATGTTTTCTTCGATATTTTGTTTCCAAGTTAATTTATCATCAAGTATTACTCCTAAAAATTTTTCGGATTTCTTGTTGGTGATGTATTTTCCCTTCCATTTGAGGCTTGAAGTGTCTTTATTTCTATTATTCCGACGAAAATGCATACGTGCGCATTTGCTTGGATTTATAACAATCTTCCATTTATCTGCCCAGTTTTGAATGAGGCGTAGATGCGACTGGACATGTATGTTTGCTATGTTTGGATCCGATGAGCTAGCGGCTATTGTTGTATCGTCAGCATATAGAAGTAGAGCAGTTTCCGGATGGCGTGGTATGTCAGAGGTGAATATGTTGAATAATGTTGGAGAGAGTATGGCCCCTTGTGGCACACCTGCTTTGATCGGTATTGCTTGAGATCTTTCGGCGTTGACCTGAGCGACGAATTTTCTGTTTTCCAGGAATGAGAATAATATTTTAGTTAGGTAGTTGGGAAGACATAGTCGTGCAATTTTGTATTTTAATCCTGTGATCCATACTTTATCAAACGCCTTTTTTATATCAAGAAAAGCAGCTATGGTTGACTTTTTATGGTTGAAGCCTCTCGTTATTAATTCTATTCTCCAATTCCGAAATTATTCATAAATATGTATTTTATCCCTCTTGCACGCATCGCCGCATTAATTTACATATTTTGTCATCTGCTTATTGTTGGTGTAGTTTTTGTAGTTGTTATTATTAAAGTGTTTCATGCTCATTTGAAATAAAACAAACATAATTAAATCCTCCTATTCCATTGGCCCATTGGTCCGGATAGATTCCGTTTAGTTAATTTGTCATTAATGAGCGGATAATATTTTCATTCAGTTCCTTCAAAGATATAATGAACACCTAAAGTATCTAAGTTTCTACTTTCTATCGAAAAATAAATTCGTGTGAATCGCGTCTTTTATATTGACCTTTCTATTCCTATTTTCCGCAGCTGTTTCCTGAAAGATAGATGATAGAACACAATGAAGCGTTACATCGATTGGGCAATATTTAATTAACAAACAGAGGATCATACAGTTTGATCACTCTGCTTTGCCAGATAAATGATTTTCCAGCGATAACGCCGAAAAGTGAGTTCTTGGTTAAAGAAACAACGCCTTCTTTTTTCTGCCATATTTATTTTTTTCATGGCCTCGCTTTATATCTCAGTGTATCTGTCGATTACTTCATAAGTTATATCTTAAACTAAACATGATATCATTGGTCGATCTTGTGGACTTCTTTCGAAAAACGTAGCACCGTTTTCTATCGCTTAGCACTAAATCTCAACGGCTTCGGATTCTTTCAGATGTTATTCCTAAAATCTTTGCAGATTTTAGAAATGAAATCTGAAAGAATTTTTTTCTTTCGCTTCCAGTTACTGCGGCTAAGTATTTTATTTCATATAACATTTTTCCGGTCAGGGTCTCTCTCTCCCTTCTTTACAATGAATAACTTCCACCAGATATCGCTTGAATTATTTAATCATTTCATAGTCTAGGCTTAAGCTTTGCTAATCAAGGATAGTAGTGCCTGATTTATATTGGATCAATTTCATTTGTCCTTTATGACGTTTTAGTCTTCATATATCATATTTTTAGTTATGTTCTGATATTACGGATATAAAAATAAGGTATCATCGAAAACGTCGTTAGGATACTCTTTCCTCTCAAAGTTGTTTCGATAATGATTGGAAGATTTTTGTGGATTTGCTAGTTTATAATACTTGTTAATGTGGTGCAATTATGGATGTTTCTTCTCCATGGGCGGAAAACGAGCCAAAAGGGGGGCGGTTCAGAGTAATTCCCATCTACACCCATCTTAAAAAATATACTAGTACCTGAAATATTTTCAATTAATTATAAACTACCATAATTGCCTGATATTTTAGTCTGATTAATTATATGGTAGTATCTAGAGTAATATCTCGAAAAAAAATGTATGGTCGATATATCTTCATCTCAGCCAACAGCGACGAATAAAAGTTACTTCCTGGTGAAAAACTTTTGTTCATTGCTTATTATCTGTGGTTTTCTGTTAATTACTTTTATGTTTACTTTTTCATTGAAGATCACGGGTTAGCGGAGAGCATCTAGCTCGGATTAAGGTAGGGTGTTTTTATCAAGTTTTATTCATTAAGCAAATCTTTTGAACGGCGGTATTTGCAGATAGTTGTTTTAAGATTGTAATCCCAGATTGTGGAAAATAAGATATTTTGGGTGTGTTTTAGTTTTGAGTTGAATTTTTTTTATTTTATTTCAAGACGTAAAAAGAGGCATTGTATTGTGGTATTAGTATCTATCGGAAGTGCTGGTGCGATATGGAGCGTTCAAAACCTCTTTAATGGTTTTAATTTCCAACTTATACATCCTCTGTAGTTAGCATTTGTACGTAAAATTCCAGATAGGTGATTCATTTTGCGAATGTTACTCCAATATTTAAAAGCGGCTCAAAGGAGGATCCAGAGAATTATAGGCCTATATCTTTAACGTCACTGAGCGGAAAAATAATGGAACATATAATAGTTAGTTCCTTAATGGGTTTTCTCGACACGTCCAAATTCATAGTGAGTAACCAACACGGTTTTCGTAAGACACGATCCTGCGAGTCTCAGCTAGCGTTGTTAGTTCACGACATTTTGAAATCGGCCGAAAATAAAAAACAAGTCGACGCGATATTTTTAGATTTTCGGAAAGCATTTGACAAGGTTCCACATGAGAAATTATTGTACAAATTACAAGTTGCAGGAATCAATTCACAGGTAATAAATTGGATAAAGGACTTTCTCACCGATAGAGAACAACGAGTCGTGTTAGATGGTGTAAGTTCCAATTCGGTTAAAGTGACCTCGGGCGTACCACAAGGAAGTGTAATAGGACCGTTACTATTTTTAGTATACATCAACGACCTTAGCAGTAACATTAATAGTAAAGTTAGGATATTTGCGGACGACACGGTCATTTACAGGGAAATAGGAAACTCAGAGGATAGATTAACCCTATCGTGCGACTTAGATAAAATTATGAAATGGTGCGATGATTGGCAATTAGAACTCAACATAGATAAATGTTCAGTAATGAACTTCTTCCCAAGGAAAAATAATGCCAACGATTATACGTACAGGCTCCAAGGTAAAACTTTATCAACAGTAGAAACGGTGAAATACCTTGGAGTAACCCTCACTAATAACTTAAGCTGGGGTACCCACATCCATAAAATATGTGGTCGAGCGCTTAGAAAACTTGGATTTGTGAAGAGAATTGTCGGTAGAAGCGATGAAAAAGTCCGTGAGAGATGTTACGTTGCGTTGGTCAGGCCTCACTTGGAATATGCGTGTAGTGTATGGGACCCTGCAGAGAAGTGTTGTATTCGGGAATTAGAAAAAGTGCAACGGAAGGCGATACGTTTTGTAAAGAATTGTTACGACAAGACAGTGAGTGTAACGCAAATGCTTCAGGACGCAGGATGGGAATCTTTAGAAAATAGAAGGCTTAGACAAAGACTAAATCTCCTTGATAAATTTAGAGAAAGCACGTTCGTAGATGATGTAGCTGACATAATGCGCCCCCCATGTTACATAGGCCGTTCAGACACTGCGAGAAAGATCAGAGAAATAGATGCTAAAACGAATCGATACAAGAATTCATTTTTTCCGCGAACGATACGCGAAAGTAATAGATTAGCGAAGTAAATTCAGTAAATTCATGGTGCTTGCACCCCCTGCCACACGCCGAAAGGCGGCTTGCAGGGTACTAATGTAGATGTAGATGTAGATGCATATGTAGGTATAGGTCCGATTATGGAGAGGTAAATTAGGAGTTTGGTGTTTATGGTTGCCTGAGATCCGTTAAACAAGATTCCGAACTAGGAGAATTTTTTTCTTGCATTTTGAATGTTTTTTTCGATATTGTTCTACCATCTTAATTTTTTATCGAGTATATAATTATAATAATAATAATAATAATAAATCGACTTTATTTCAGGGCGAGATTGAGACTAGTAAGTCTCTTCTTACATCTAACCCTGGTACCTAGAAACTTCTCAGACGTCTTATTAGGGATTTTTTCTCCTTCCCATCGAAGGTTTTAAGTGTCTTTCTNTATAATAATAATAATAATAATAAATCGACTTTATTTCAGGGCGAGATTGAGACTAGTAAGTCTCTTCTTACATCTAACCCTGGTACCTAGAAACTTCTCAGACGTCTTATTAGGGATTTTTTCTCCTTCCCATCGAAGGTTTTAAGTGTCTTTCTCTATGTTGTTCTTATGGAGGTGCATACGTGCGCACTCTTGAGGATTTAGAGCAATCTTCCTTTTATTAGCCCAATTTTGTATGAGAGACAGAGGAACCTGTAGATTTGTTAGGATTAGGCTCGTTGTGTTACTACCTATTGTAGTGTCGAGTGGAGTAGTTAGGAAGTGACGCGTAAAAGTTGCTTGCATACTGCAAGCTTAATGTAAGATA
>KZ309646.1:10977-27468 GCA_000376725.2 Ladona fulva
AAGTCTGGAGTATACCAACTGTCATGTAACGACTGTAATTCTATATACGTTGGCCAGACTGGAAGGAACTTTAAACTAAGGGCAAAAGAACATGCTAAATGTTTTGAAATCGGTTCACACCAATCCCACTTTGCAAAGCACCTTTTGATCTCAAATCACTCTTCGAATTTTGTACCTAAAATACTACACTTAGCAGAGAAGGGTAATCGGCTAAATATTCTCGAAAAAATTGAAATTATTAACTTAAATAATAACCCAGAATTTAACCTAACAAATGAATTTGTCTTTCCTTCCTCCTCCCCTTTACTGACTGCCTCTCTTCCATGCCCTTCTCCCTCCACTAGTTCGAGGAGCCCGTCTACCTAATCTTTTCCGCGAATTATATCCTTCACCCTGTCCTGTCCCTATTGTTTCCCCTCCACCCCCCTGACCTGCTCTCTTGTTTCTATACATTGTTTCTGGTTGCCTCTTCACTTGAAGATGACATGATCGAAACATGTCGTGTATTTTAATCATTGTGTTCTGTGGTATTTTGCATAGTTGTTTTTAAATAAATTAGGAACTAGGTTCATTTGTGAAAAGTGGTTCCTTTTTATTTCTTCCATATTTGTCATGGAATACCACAAAGTTACCCGCCAATCAGTTGAGTTTATATTTAAAAAGAAATTGCATGGGGCCAAATCTGGAGAATAGGGTGGATGAGGTAGGAATTCGTACCGTAATTCGACCAGTTTTGCTGTGGCAATTGCAGATAAGTGAGCTGGTGTGTTGTCATGATCGAAGAGCACTTTTTTCTTCGCCAAATGGGGCCATTTTTCCTCAATTCAGCATCGAATCGGTCCAATAAATCAGCTTAGTACTGCTCCGTGATTGTCCTTCCTCCAAATAGTCAGTGAAGATGATGCTTTGCGAATCCCAAAAAACAGTGGCCAGGTGAAATCCACTGTTTTGACTGTTCTTTCATTTCTGGCATGTAGTAATAGATCCATGGTTCATCAACTGTCACAAAATGCCATAGAAACTCATTTGGATTGCGCTTAAACATGTCCAAACATAGCTACCAAGCTGTCATGCGATTCCATTTTTGCTCCACTGTGAACAAACGCGGCACCCATATTGCCAATAGCTTTCTCATGCCCAATTTTTCATATAGGATACTTTTTATGCATTCAGTGGAGATGCTTACAATGTCAGCAATCTCTCTGATATTCACACGGCAATCTGCTAGCACGATATCATCAACCTTGTTAACCATATCCTCTGTACTCACCTCAATCTGACGGTCCAGGTGGTCTTCATCAAAAACAGATGTTTGGCCAAGCTTGAATTCATTAAACCAATATCTGATGGTAGTCATGGAAGGTATATGGTCTATATAAACAGCATGCAGCTTCACCTTGATTTCCTCACGTATTCCCATCCAAAAATAGAAATCGAATCTGATCAATATTGCTGCCTGCGATCCTCCTACTACCATACATTGCCCACGATAACCTTATGTCATAAATGCCATCCATACAAAGATTGCCATACACCTCCTACCATATGACACTTACCATAAACCATCTGACATACACCAACTGCAATACACTGCCTGCCAAACATAAGTGGCAATTTGCAGAGATTTACAAATCTAACTCTATCTGATTGGTTTCAAGACAACACCATATTCGGAAGTACCATTTACAATGTATATGGAAGATAATAATACACCCACTGCCATACGCCAATGCATTTGTGGTATTTGGCCAATTTATTACGGCTTTGATGCTGCAAATAGACTAACATATAATTATCAAAACAGGTAGTAGCTAAAACTATTATCCAAATTGCTTGTACATTCCTTATTGAGTAGCAATTAGCTTGCCCTGGCATGGAACCAACGATCATTTTAGAAGTACTTAAACTTGTTTAAGAACCACAGTCATTAGTTCTATCCAATTGCCGAATTATTGCAATTTTGCTTTTCGGTAAGTGCCATGAAAAAAAAATATTCGAAAAAGACTTCCTATATATACCTTATGTGAGAATTATACTTGATTCACCATCATGAAGACACCATTTAAAATGCATTGGCCCGTGCATTTTAAACAGGAGATATTCAGGCGCTGTTGCGACATTTGCGTAAAAATACATAGTAAGTCAAAATTGTTTGAATTTTTTCAGTATTGAATGGAATTGATGCCGGATTTTACTGTGTGTTTAACTTTTGGATATTTACTACCATAATTGCATAAAAAAAAATGTTACATTTCAAATAAATTCTGGATTTTTTTCCTGTTCTGTTTGAAAGCGTGCCTTAAGTTCTCTAATTTAAGGAACACAGAATTTTTAACATCCAACTCTGCCTCAAATTATTTTCTTTCCGATAGCATTATTTATTTTGCAGACAAACGTTTTTGAGGCAAGTATTTAACAGAAATCGTNATTGAAATACATTGAGTGGCCTATAGAACTGGCCACCAAATGCTTTCTTATGGGAAAACGTTGATCCCTAAGAGTGGTGCTACACCAATCCATTTAAATGCATTTAGTGGCATTACATCATTCCATTTAAATGCATTTAGTGGCCTACAGAACCTGCCACCAAATGCTTTCTTATGGGAAACTGACCCCTAAGAGTAGCGCTACTTCATCTCTTTGAAATACATTGTGTGGCCACTTGTACAGGCCACTCAATGTATTTAAACGAGAAAAATTGGGAAAGATTTATAAGCAGTTAATTGCTGCAAATTAAAAACCACTTTCATTGCATCACATTCGAAATATACTGCATATTGAGACATAAAATCACAGAAGACTGTCTTAACCCTTAAAAGCGCAAGAAACTGCAGAAGCTACTTATCTCTTGAAACTTTGCAAAATGAGATTGTTAAGCTCAATTATCCAGAAAATGAATTTTATCTTGTATTTCTTTTTTTCTTAATGGCTAATTTTTACATAAACAATTTCGGAATTTAGGCCTCCTCTTATTTAAGTTTAAAGCTTTTAGAATGACGTTAAATATATATTTAATGTTTTAAATCCAAGATTATAAGCATGATTTATATTTCGCATTTTACTGAAAGAAATAATCTACATCAAAGGGGCTATTGCTCTGCAAATTCCTGTTACATACAAATTTTACAAAGTGGTTATTTGCAATGAAGTTATTAGGTAATATTTATTGTGTAAGGATACATATATAGATGTACATATTATTTTGTTAAACAAGAATTTTTATTTATTTTGATAACCGATTAGAATGTTTGTGCATTATCTAAAAGTAAAACTACAATAAAAACATATGTAGATGAACAACACGTCTACAATTTTTTACCATGAATGATAGTAAAGAAAATAAGTTATTATAGAACGAGGAAAGAAAAATCCGAATGATAAATATTTATTTAATATATGCTTTCTTTGGTTATTCACAGGAATTCGTATTGTTTTACTTGAATTCGAAGAAAAACAAGGAGATGTAGTTCTTTTTGGACAGACTGAGTGTGACTGAAAGTTCACCCTAAATACTCTGTGTTGGGTTTTCATACATCTGGGAACTTTTTCTTCCTCTTTACCACTAAAAGTACATGCGTAAACAAAATGCATCGAACAAATGCTAATTCCAGACATACAGGCCATGTTTGCCTACAGATGCAGTGGGAAGAGAAAATCACAGATACTCTGGCATTTCTATTCCTTGTATAAGTACTCTCGCACTAGGGATTTTCTATAAACACGTGTAAGAGGTCCTCTGTATACACAGATTAGGAGCGAAATTAGTCCAAAGATTATAAAAACCTAAGCCACTTGAACTGTTCTAAGACCAAGCCACTTGAAAGGGCCTAAGCGTGAGACGTCTCCCTCAAGTGATTCAACGCAACAGCTGTTAGAAAAGATGAAAAAAAGAAGAAAAATGTTTCCTTTTTCTATCTATTTCCATATTAATTTTGAGTACAAATTTTAAATTATCAATGCAAAAAAATCATAGGAGAATAATGGAAGTAGTAGAGGAATCATCGATTTTTTTCTTATTTTTCTCAATTACTATTATGGAACAATGGAAAGGGGATGCTGAAAATGAATTCTTTTTGCACCAACAGCCACAAGGAATGATATTTTGGGTTTATTTATTGCTACAGGTGAAAAGAAAGGAATTTATGGAAATTTGGGTGGCATGCAACCCGTCGAGCATTAAACAAATTCTTATTTTTTATGCATAAAAAAATTTTTAATTAAGATAGGTGAAGAAACATAATTAATATCGCTCCATAACAACAACACATGACAATAGAAATAATTAACCCAAAAGACTTCTTAGGCAGGGGGGGAGTAAATATCCTACTGCGCTCTTAAGGGTTAAAGGGAAAGGAGATATACAAGACTGTGGTAACTACAGAGGGATCCAACTGACATTCCACATAATGAAGATACGGGAAAGGATCGTTGAAGGAAGGCTACGCTTGGAAACAGAGAAATGCGATGAACAATTTGGGTTTATGCAAGGGAGATGAATGACTGATGCACTTCTTGCATTAAGGCAATTGATGGAAAGATACAGAGAAGTACAGTATGAGCTGCATATGATATTCATTGACCTCAATACATATGACCAAGTCCCAAGGTAAGAGATATGGAGAAGTATGAGGGAAAAGGGAGTTCTGGAATGGATGTGTGGAGTAACAAGAGTGGAAAAGATAAAAAATGAATATATCAGAAGAATGTTAAAAGTAGAGCCNATTACCCGCTGAGGGATACACCCTGAAGATGGCCACGGTGAAAGTGGCCGAAACGTTGGTTCTACACCAAGAAACAATCCGGTTAGTCTCCCGTGAAGACTTTCTGAAACAAACCATTCACCGGGAAAGCACCAAATCTTTCATAATTAATATCGCTCCATAACATCAATGCATGACAATAGAAATAATTAACCCAAAAGATTTCCTCAGCAGGGGGGGGTGGGAAGTATAGATCCCACTCTTAAGGGTTAACCTAGCTTAACCATGATAAAATTAGCCATGAAAACATCTGGTAAACTGACGCTTATATACTGACTGACGATATATATCCGGAGAAGCGTCTATGTAAAGAGATATGCATATATAGGATACTAAGTCTGAGGCCTAACAAAAGCCAAACAGAGCTGGCGTTTTTTCCTGTAAAGTCCCCAAGTTTGACTCTAAGGAAAAATGCAGACATTCATCCTAGGAATCATGGGTTCGATTCTAGGAAGCCCCAAAAACTACTTTTCCCGTTTAAATGTATTGAGCGCATTTTCAAAAATTCGTTTAGCGTACTTTAGCGTGCATTAACCCGTTAGCGCCCAAATTATTTTTTTTTTCGGAATTTTGTCATGATTTTCACAACATACAGTAGTTTTGCAAGCAGAAACACAATGTCATATTTATTTTTTTGTTATGTTTATAGTTTTTGCATAATTAGCTGTCCTATATATAGGACGCTGGGCGTTTGACCCATACAATGCTTCCCAGTACACGTAAATACACATTCAATGAAATAAACCATAATGCGGACTAACTCGCAACGTCCTTGCCCACAAAGTATCCCGAATGCCTTGGAGAAATGTTCTACCGGGATAGCTCAACGGACAGAGCACCCGACCGGCAATTGGAAGACCCGGGTTCGATTCCCTGTCCCGTCAGACCTTTTTTTTCAAGTCCATTCTTCCTTGGGATAAACCATTATTTTCACAAGAATGGTACAAATTTGTTCTTTGGTACTTGTAAACAAGAATATAAACATTAATATGTGATATAAAGGCAGTATTGTCTTTAATTCCACGTTTCACAATTTATATTAACAATATAATTGAGCGGCAATTTCTAGGTATAGCTCCCAATAGTCATAATATTTGATAGGTTTTTATTAAGTTCGCTTATATATATTACAATTGGTAACTACTGCTTACAAATAATATTTTTTGACTGTCATATGTAATTAATTACATGCCTGACCTAATTCTTATGATACAAAGGAAAGCACTTCATGCACAAGGTGACATTACACTTTTTGCAGTATGTTAAAGGCTTGCTAGAACAAGATTTGTATTGGCATCGCCGCTGTTTGTCTCTTTTTTCAATCATGTGTTCTTTTCCATCATATCTAATGTAATCTGAATTGGTCGCTCTTGATGTTGAAAGAAAACTGAATGGCCTCCCGCGCTGCACTCTTTTACCATATCCTAATTTTAGATAAGGTACGGTTATCGCTCTTCTGAAATCTTTAATGGATATAGACTGTTTACCATGAATATCGCGGTACAACAAATAAGCATTCACAATAGACATGTCCACAATTCTCGTGAATACACTCCAATACCATTTTTTACCTTTGATTGCAATTGCATGTTTTTCAAGTAACCAGTCATGCATATCCACACCGCCCATATATTTGTTATAGTTATTTATTAGAGCAGGTTGTGGTACATAGGCTTTTGCACTTCTTTCCTTGCACCATCTCATTACTTGCACAGTGGGTTCAAGAGTATCAATATTTGTAGCCACTGCTACACATTTATTGTCTTTCCATCTCACTATGAAAATCTCATTATTCGATTCAAATCTGTAATCGTTGTATCCTCTTGGGAACTTTTCTAGCTCTTCGGCGCTCATCAGTGTGCATTTTCCCATTCTATTTTCTCTAATCGTCCCAGTTGCCCTTATTCTTTTTCTCTCAACTCATCTAGTAGCGCAAAACTTGTAAAAAAATTACAAAATATATTACGTGACTTGACGGATCATCTACAATGGAAAGCATTTGGTTCATAACTCGTGTTCCTAGCGGTGCATTTTTAATGTTCTCAGATTCTTTACCGCAGTACAGTGAAAAATTATAACAATATCCATTTTCTCCAGAGAGTGCCCATAATTTATAGCCAAATCTAATTGGTTTACTCCTAATGAATTGTTTAAGAGGATGGTGCCAATAATACCTAATGATCATTTCATCGACAGACAAGTTTTTATGCAATATTTTCCACTTACGAAAGTTAGCATTCACCATATCTATCAGAGGTCTAATTTTTAAAGAATCTGTCATTCTTGTTATCTTTTGCTTTTGCATTATTTTGAAAATGGATTACAGATTTTATCTCTAAATATGTATTTCTGCTCATGGCATCTCGAACTAGTGGAACACCGAGATCTTCCTGGTCACTCCAATAATCTCGCTCACTTGGCAGGGTATGATAACCCGAGAAAATTAGGATCCCAAGGAAAATCCTAGATCTTCTACGGAAAGATTAAATGGTGTCCCCTTCTTATTTGTAGCATATCTAGTAGTTTCCTCCATAATCATTGTAAACACATCGTCACTGAAAAACTCCTCGAACAATTGCATGGGGGAGTGTTTCTGTAAGCACGATTTTGCTGCCTCTTGCTGCCCTTTTTCTTTAGCCATGGTTCCAGTCTTTGGGAGAGTAGAATAACTGGGATATACTTTCCTCCACTTTTTAATGTCTGATCTGGATTTTAGTAGGGTTTATTACCTTTTTAGTAGGGTTCAAAGACGTTCAATGTACCCTATACATATGTAGCAATGTCCCAACTCCGCAACAATGTTTCCATCGATTTTCACAGACTTATAAAAGTAGTTCTGCTGAAGCTCTGAAGCAAATTTTAATGTTAATATCCTTGTCAGTCCCGGTGTAACAATTTGGTATCATTTTATCACATTCCCATGAATAACAAGTGAGATATCGCGCAAAAAAGTGAGTGTCCTATAAATAGGACGCTGGGCGCTAACGGGTTAAGATAAAGCGTTGAAATTTACGGAGCTGTTAGGTGTAGCTTCCTATGGTATGGCATAAGGATTTTTGCCCTAATGGCCACAGGTTCGATGCTAGGACTATTTATGTTACCAAATTTTCAAAAATTTGTTTAGGGTATTTCCCGTTAACCCATTCCGCATCAATAATTTTTAATGCTGTATCTCCTGGTGGTAGTATTTTTTTCTTTAACTTTGCTTTAAAAACAATTCAACTTATCATATTTAATAACCCTAACTCTGGTGTGTAAATTTCTTTTTAATCGGGAAAAATTTTTTCTTGACTTCTTAAGAAGTCATCCTCTACCAATAACATACTCTTATGTATGTGTATGCAACCTGCACATTTTTTACTTTTTTTTTTGGAAGATATCTTAGCAGTTATCGAAAGAGATTTATTTATACATTACACACACTACATTTTTCTGGGCCAGGGGAAGAGGGGGCCACTCGGCTTCATCTGGCCCAGCATAAATAAACAACAAGTCAAGTCAACACCGAGATCTTCCTGGTCACTCCAATAATCTCGCTCACTTGGCAGGGTATGATAACCCGAGAAAATTAGGATCCCAAGGAAAATCCTAGATCTTCTACGGAAAGATTAAATGGTGTCCCCTTCTTATTTGTAGCATATCTAGTAGTTTCCTCCATAATCATTGTAAACACATCGTCACTGAAAAACTCCTCGAACAATTGCATGGGGGAGTGTTTCTGTAAGCACGATTTTGCTGCCTCTTGCTGCCCTTTTTCTTTAGCCATGGTTCCAGTCTTTGGGAGAGTAGAATAACTGGGATATACTTTCCTCCACTTTTTAATGTCTGATCTGGATTTTAGTAGGGTTTATTACCTTTTTAGTAGGGTTCAAAGACGTTCAATGTACCCTATACATATGTAGCAATGTCCCAACTCCGCAACAATGTTTCCATATACCAAACGCCCAGCGTCCTATATATAGGACAGCGAAATGTAATGCCAATTCCATAGCAAACAAAGAATGAAACTTGAGAAATAACAGCGTGAAATGGATATTTCACTCATATACTGTCAAGCAATATGCATATGACCGGTATCTTTCATTTTCAGAAATTTTTATAATTTTTTTTTACATTGTAGCTTCAGCGCATTAAAGAAGCCGATTTTCACAGACTTATAAAAGTAGTTCTGCTGAAGCTCTGAAGCAAATTTTAATGTTAATATCCTTGTCAGTCCTGGTGTAACAATTTGGTATCATTTTATCACATTCCCGTGAATAACAAGTGAGATATCACGCAAAAAAGTGAGTGTCCTATAAATAGGACGCTGGACGCTAACGGGTTAATATTCCCATTAATCACCAGAAATCTATAGAATACCTCTCACACACACACAGGAAAGTCATTGCTTGAAATTAGAGGGCACAGAAAAAAGAAAGTAGTTCCTCTAAAAAACAAAATAGAAATTAGATGTGTGCCACAGCTAGGAATCCCAGGTATTAGTGAAGTGAGTTACCTACCCCCTGTGGCCATTCACCCCTTTGACAACCTAAATGTGCCTGGTAATGTTCAGGGCCTACCTCTACAAGCCTATAGAGGCCTCCTTTGTGTATCTGAAATCACAACCCAAGTTAAAACAAGTGCTACAAATTTTGGAAAAACATTGTGTCATTCAGGAAGTAACACACGTTAAGTGTGCCTTCTGGTCATCAGTCCTCCTGAAAGCCTAGGGAAAACCACTTTGGACCAAGTACAATCGAAATCCTTGATTCTCATTCCTAGACGCGGCAAGGGCACTGGTACAACTAGGACCAGAAATCTCAATGGCTAAGTAGGATTTATGAGATGCCTTCTACCAGCTCAAAATGCACAAAGCACATTGCCAGTTCTATGGGATAGATGTGGAAAAGAAGGTTTACCAGTTCAACTATTTGCCCATAGGATATACCTTGGCCTGGTTATTCTTCAGTGTTTCGCACACGCAGTGGCAGAAGAGCTACGGACTCAGTTCAGCGTAAACTTCATGGTATACCTGGATGACTGGTTGATTACAGAGCTAAACGCTCACACTGTCCATGATAGTCCAGTCAAATTAGACACAAAAAAGGGCTTGAACTTGCAAAAGGTCATATAGTACTGATTTTTTAATATGTTGTTAGGACCTATGTGGGTCCTAACATACCAATTTTGCAAAATCGAAAGACTTGTTATTTTAGAATAGCACAGATTGCACAACTTTCTATGAACTTCTTTCGGTTTTTGCTCAATATCTCCTAAAGTATGCGTCCTATAGAAAAAGTTAATCAATTGTGTATTAACGTACATAAAATTGTCTACATAATTCGTCCAAATTCAAATGAATATGTCCAGAACTTTCCCAGATATGGCTCTTCAAATATTGGCCATTAAAAAAAAAAAATGAAAAATTTTCGTTTCAGTCATGTATCTTGCCAAATAACTTGAGAAATACTCATTGCACGAGGAAATTTATAAGAAATGAATTTGTAGCATATTTATTAGGCTTTCATTTAAAAACAAAATGACACTCGTAGACCCAACAGTTCCTTCAAAAATGGCATAAAAGTAAAATTTTGAAAAAGTGGATTTCTGAAAAAAAAAAACACAAATACAACAATTTTGAGCAGAACAAACATCAAAGATACACTAAGGAAATAATTTATTAGTAACTTTTGCATGTTTTTGTTGTTGTTACTTTGATTGCCATCCCCTCAAGGATGAAGGAGATTTAAATCACTCTTACTCTACGGTCCGAGGATATTTAAATGAAGAACATTTTCAGGTGCTGTGAAGTAAGAATTTAATATTTAGCATACATAAATCCGAATCACTTCAAAATTTAAATGTTTTACTGAACGATTAGTTTTATCTCGTTATTTTTTCGTTCATCTCACATTGCGTAATTATCAATACAAAACCTTATGATTGTAAAATTTGATCATTTCATTGATGTTTGCTGCGATTTTTATAGCTGATGCAACCAATATAATGCCTCATTGCGTCCATTTACCACATACTATCATCGCATTCTCATGCTCAAGCTAATGTGGTTTCTCATCTTATCCTGCTGACCCAGTGAAATTATGCCTGAGGTCCAACTGCTTGATGGACCAAAGGCATCTTTTGCTTCTTTTTTCCTNAATAACTTGGCGAAAAAAATTTTTACCGAGCTAAAACTTCGTCACTATCGGTTTCTCGAGGAAGTACGCAAGTATAAAAAATTTCAAAACTTTTAAAAAATAGAGGGCAATTTCTGTCCGATTTCACGTGGAATGGCCCGTATACATTTCTCAGACAACATTTTCCGTTGCATCAATTTCATGCTGCTCTACTATTCCTTGTAAAGCTCCAAGGAATATGACCCAACTTTTTGCCTGTGACGTATCTTGTTATCGAAAATTATTCGCGGCTTTCTGATGTATTCTTTAGTTTAAAAGGTGCGATTCCTATGCAGCGACTGAAACGACTGGAGCCGCGCGACTATAGCCGTGCGTCTGTAAACGCCACACAAATGACACTTCTTATATACAAAGTAATGGAACCCTTTCCAATGGCGCGTCCGAAGCCGTGCAACTGAAGCGGCTCCGGTGAGACGGCTCTAGACGTACGACTCGACTCCCTTCTCGAGCAGTCTAGTCGTATCAGCCGCCGCGACTGGAAGTAAGTTCACCGCATTTTATGCTTAAAAAATGAATAATTTGAAACTGATTGAGTTGGTGCGAGCCAACACCCAAGCTCATTCAACAGTAAACACCATCTGTACAACGACATCAGTGTCAGGTTGGGATTTGCTGAAATATGAAACAGCCAGGTGCGTAGAATATCTTACTTATCATAAATTATTTGCAACTTTCTTCTTTCTCAAGAAAATAGAAAAGAAAAATAAACAAATGTTGATTTTCATTCTTACGTATCTGTTGCTTCACTTTACCGCAAGACTGTCTTCCTAGGTCGCTTTCAATATCTGACAAATGTTATTGAACTGGAAACGTTCCGTTCAAACGGAAACCGATATGGAGAAGGCATACGACAGGGTTTGGCGGTAAAAATTTAAAATACTCTGCACAGATGGGTCACAGGAGTAAATTACTTTTATTTATTCAAAATTTTTTAACTAGTCGATTTTTTTAGTATTAAAATTGAGAAATTTTTATCGAAATCCTACGAATAGGAAAACGGAGTCCTCCAAAGCTCAGTACTTAGCGTCACTTTGTTTTTAGTGGCAATAAATGGCATTGCAAAATGCTTAACCACACAAAAACGTAGTCAGTTAGATAAAATATTTTCTCGAAAGCAGATCTCAGCGGGCTGCGTTGAACGGAATTTAATCTGTAAAAGTAAGTTCTGCAGGGAAGCGTTTTAAGACCGATTATGTTCCTCATTTACATTAAAGACCTAGTGAATAATGTAAAGAGCAAATTTGGATTATTTGCTGATGATACTCTCATATATAAAGAGATTTGCAGCCGGGAGATTTGGTCCACTACGATTTGGTCCCACGACGATTTGGTCCACTGCGGCTGGGTGCTACGATATTTAGTTATTACGCGATAAATTGGTTGTTAGGCAAGATAATTAATTGTTATTGTTGTTGCTGGATAGAATGCAATAGTTTTGTTAGTATTTAACCTTTTATTAAACAATAATTAGATTTATGACTTACTGGAATCGGAGCGTGCAATAGGGGCAAATTTTTAAATGTGCCCCTGGACTTAGTTAATTTATTGCGAGCTTAATGCTCAACGCAGTTGAATAATATTTACACCTATATAAAGGTTATTTTACATTTTATTACTGGAATGTTTTGGTTGATGGCAACGAAGGACTAAATTTATCGTGAAGAAATATTTAAACCAAGCTACCAAAAAACGGCACTTTTTGCGAATCTCGGCTTTTTCATGCTGTATATAAATCAATTACAAGGAAACTGCACAAATTACGGCATCACAATCTCATCCAGAGACACATAAGTGGGATTTCAGCTTTTTCAAATCTTCGAATATGTACCTATTATAATGTTGTTAATCAGCGTAAAAGTTTAAAATTTATCTTGTCCTAGAGTTTTTATGTTAGGAAATGTTGATTGCACAGTGACATTCTTAATAATATTAATAAAATTTTCTATGATCCGAAAATTTTGAATTTAGGCATATTTTAGATTTATTAAATAAAGCGNTTCGCGGAAGCTCTTAGTCTGAACAAGAGCTAGAGTGTTTTATAAAGATTTATTCTGCCAAACTTTGCAAAAATCCAACATACTACTCGGTAAGTAATTATTATTATATGCTTTAACTTGCTGTAACTCTGCTTGATAAATTTTATAAAGTTACTTCCCTACTTTATAAATCACCATTATTCTGGAACCGGTGGGTGATTAGAAAATTTTACTACTAACAGAGATACAAAAGTGGGCAGTAGATATAAAAAGGTTGACTACCTCTGCTTTAGGAGATACTGAGCAAAAACCGAAAAAAGTGCAAAAAAAAGTTGTTTTTTTTTTGGAATAACACAGATTGCACAAGTCTTTCGATCTTGCAAAATTGGTATGTTAGTACCCACATAGGTCCTAACAACATATTAAAAAATCAGAACTACACGACCTTTTGCAAGGTTGGATGTATACATTGACTGGACTATGACTTTGTGGCCTTCTTACAAGACCAGATAGGCATAAGACTCAACCTAGAGAAATGCCAACTGCCTTGTAAAACTAAGGTAGAATATTTAGGAGTGCAAATCGACACCAATTCCATGAAGCTGGCATTGTTACTGGCCACAGTGGCCCATCTCTATCTACTTATATGTCTAATATCCCAATTACAAAAGGAAGACACCCTGAAGGCAGCTGAGTTCATAAGCTGGCTGGATTACATATTGGACCTTCCCTGCTCTTTAATCAACGACACCTACCTAAGAGAAATGCATTGGGAGCTGTACGATGTGGGAGTATTCACAAGAGAACAACCCTTCGACATGTGCACAGAACAAGAGCTAAATGTGTACACTGATGCCACTCCCTGGCAAGGTGTTATCATCGTACCAAAACTAGATTGTGTATGGATCCGACAGTTTATGAACCTGCTACCTATCTGTGAAGCTGAAAGATACACCACTCTACTTGGTGTCCATGTTTTGTTAAAATTTGACTTGTTTTCTCCCAATTGTAAAGTCACCATTTACTGTGATAATCAAGCTTTTTTTCCCCTGAAACAAAGGCAGAGGTGTTCTATTTTGTAATGAGGTCTATACTAAAATGTTTATACCCATAATAAAGAAATTGCAACATGCAGTGGCCTGGGTGTTCGTCCTGGCAAACTGAATCCTGCCGACTGCCCTTAAAAGACTGTCCCGGTTTGAATGCTTGCTCTACAATTCCATTTTTGGCATCCAGATGGGTGTATCAGTCTGGAAGAGTTTGTCAATAAGGACACCCGAATCATCGTTCAATTCAAAGGCAAAAACCCAGATCAATAACTTGGTGAAGATGTTTCAAATTGTTTGTTTTTTCCCTTAAAATAGTAATCAAAGAAAGATATTTGGAGATGAAGTTAGACCTTTGTAAATTTTGAATTATAATATAATATAACGAATTTTTATTAGCTAGGATTCCACCTATTGTTTTCTTTGCTATGTTTTTTTCTGAAGATTATTTTTGTTGTATGATTCTCTTCTATTGTTAACCTTTATGTTTATTGGTTTATTTTGTGCTTAGTGCTTTGTGTGGTAGCAAAGTATTGAATGAATTTTCACTTGCAGTTAGGGCCGAGGCACAATCATTATGGTTCAAATGCTTGGCACACTTTCTCGACCTGAGGAGGTGGCAATGTCGTCTTGCTGGAGCGATGTCATCATTATAGGCTGCCTGATATCTCTTCCCCCAATGCATTTAGGAAAAATTGCCCTTGCTTATTTTTTGTAAATCATTTAAATGCACTTAGTAAAAATTTCAACTGCGTAGAATAAAATTTGTAGAATGAGATGGATTTTTAATTCAGATGCTTATCAAAGGTCAATAAATTACAGTCGGATCTCAGAAATGCAGATTTTGCTTCACGACTATATACCACATTTCTGCTAAAAGTTTGGTTTTTCTGTGGTGCTTGGTCATTGTTCCCCAAAGGTGTGAAGATGACCGAGTCATGCATTTGCTCAAAGTTACGGTGTTTTGATTTAAGTCGACTCACACAAAGCAGGAGATCGATATTAACTCTTAATGTATATCATTTTAAAGGCAAATAAAAGTTCTTTCCAATGATATATAACATGTCCCAATATAAAGGCAGATCATCAATGGGTAACACGTCAAAGTCCAGGTCTATACTATTTGAATCCGACAGTAGGGTCAAATTACTAAGGAGGCCATTGAAATACAGCTAACGGAAATTAACTTCAACAGGGATAATGGCTACACACTTAGCAAAGCCTGGGACAAAATCATACGGGAGAAGTTCATTGGCCAAAAATCGACCAATCAGGAGAAAGACCCAGATTGAAGAATGGGTATATATACCCATTCTTCAATTTTTTGAACAGCACTTCAGCAGCCCTGAGGAAGAGTTGGCCATCGAAACGTTGGCAACTTCATTGCCACCTCAACTTACCTGGGTGTTAACCAAACAGTTTATACAAACTATTCACCAGGAAAGCATAAAATCTCTATAGTTAAGTAACGTTTACAAGGAGATCTTTTCATGTCCTCATTGAGTGTACAACCCAGATTGTTGCCAAGTGTACGTGGGTCTACTTGACTGATGTCGCTAGATCTTTCAGTGGTGCCATTCTGTTATGGCAATGCCAAATTCCTTTGGGTTGGATTTGTTCCGCAAGATGAGATCAGATTACAGACATTTTGTGAAATTCATTGGTATGGAGCTTTTTGAGGAAGTGGATGCTGTGGTACTTGTTAAGGGGGGCGCCTGGTTTAGAAGGGAAAAATTTAAGAGTTTTTTGGAAATTTCTTTTAGAAAAACGATAAAATATACAGCTTTCTAAGCTAGTTCATACCTATATTGTACACTCCTGGACAAAAGGAACAAAACACTTGCGCAGCGCCATACCTGCTAGTTCGCGGAAGCTCTTAGTCTGAACAAGAGCTAGAGATATGTGACAACAGCGTGACTGCTAAGTTCGGAGGGGTGGGGAGAAGACGGAGCCTTAGTTTTTCCATAGGATCCTGAGGATCTGATGACCCTCGGTCGGTATCTCTGCATGTTTGTGAATGGATCTGGAGAGGGACCGCAAAATACGAAATCTTAAGACTACCCGTTTTTCGGAATTTTTGGCGAAAACGATACACAATCAAATCTTATGAAAGTTAAAGGGTTTATCTTGGAATTTATAGGTCTTTGAAGAAGAAATGTCATTCATAGCTGCTCGCGTTACGTTTGGTGTACACTTCTTTCAATTTTCTTCATTCGAGAGACATCAATTGGCTTCGTCTGTTCGCATCTTAAATGAACGTAAAGGAAGTCCTTCTTAAGTCAAATCAGTATTCTTCATTTTCAAGAAAAATGGTAACTGTAAAACGTGTATGGGCCATTCCACGTGAAATCGGACAGAAATTGCCCTCTATTTTTTAAAAGTTTTGAAATTTTTTATACTTGCGTACTTCCTCGAGAAACCGATAGTGACGAAGTTTTAGCTCGGTAAAAATTTTTTTCGCCAAGTTATTAATTTTTAAAGTTTCGTAATTTTTGCAAAAATCGGCGAACATGGATTGTTTTGAAGGATCATA
>KZ309647.1:25782-40884 GCA_000376725.2 Ladona fulva
CTTATATCAAATTTCTTACAATTAGTGGCATACCTCTACATTCATGTTGTTGGGCTTAAATAAATCTCCAAATTCATCCATGGCTTTTCAGACTTTCAACTCTGGTTGTCTGATACATAACTTCATCTTTGTTGAAGTTTGATACATTGGCTGCTCTCCGTGAAGTTTTCATTGGTTCTATGGATGAGAAATTAAAACATGTCAAGTTTGATCATTTGAAAAACAATAGTTATCATGTTGAGAATGGATTGAGTGAATGAGGAATACTTATTATAAGATGCCACAAAAGACTTTTCATTCTCATGGCATGATTTTGTTACTTTTCCTCATCTGGAAAGGATTTCTTTATCACTCAAATTAATTATTACCTTATCGACATTATTGTAACTTCACTCTACACTGAGAGCTCACAAATCCCTGTAAACCAAATCAAATTACCTAACTAGTTAAATTCAAGCTTTTCAATATAGAATCAATGCTGTTCTTTAAGACTGCTTTAGCTGTAGAGGAACTAGTTTATCACCATTATCATATATATTCAAGAAAACCCTCATTCATAAGCCACGGTGGAAACTACCCATAACTATGAAACTGACCAACTAAGTATTCTATCAGAATGTTGAGTAATTACTAGTGATGAACAAACTACAACCAACTTATGAAAACCTCTCTGTATCTGAGAACACTAAATAAGTTAACGAATGTAAATAACAGCATTAGATGTCTAAAATTCAAAGTAACATAACCCTAATTATCTTGTAAATACCGAAATGCTGATTTTCTCAAATTTAAAGTTAATCCATCCATCAAAACTGTAGTTAGCACAGAAAGTTTCCTATCTCCCAGCTTAAAACCTATTTTCTGACTTAGACTAGGCCCATCTGCGCATTAGGCAACTGATTGAGTGCCTTCCTAACGCGAATTAGGTTTTTTTTATAACAGGGAGGACGCATTACATTGGCTATACATTCTACGAAAGTACCTTCTCTGAACTTATTTAGTAAATTTATCCTTTGTTTAAATCTTCTATCTTCTAGAGATTACCTTTCTGCGTCCTGAAGCATTTGAGTAATGCTCACTGATTCATCGTAACAATTTTTTACGAAACGTATCGCCTTTTGCTTTATTTTTTCTAATTCTTGAGTACTTTCTTTTTTCTGTAGGATACCATAAACTACACATATTCCAGATGAGGCCTGACCAAAGCAACCTTACATAGCTTGCTGACTTGTTTCTTCGCGAATGATGCCAATGATATAATAACTAAGAATGGGGAATCGATCTGATTACTGTTATTCAGCAGATCGTAGACAATTTTTCCTTTTGATCACTAAATCATATATTTTCATGTATAACAGAAATTAAAATTAATCTTTATACTATCTTAACTTCATTAAAAGCAGGGTAAAGGGATAAGAGTGTAAGAAATACTAGATAAGAAATAAAAAGATAGACTCACAATTAACAACCCTAAAATACAGGGCAGTCCCGATAAAAACGGGACGTGTGGTAGCCCTTACCGTACGTAGTCTTATCATCTCATCTTTCCTCGTATTAATCTTTTATCAACGGCTTCTATGTTACAACTATATAACTATTACAACTACATTCTATGTTACAACTATGTAACGGCTACAGTGTTACACACTACTGAACAAACCAAACCAAAGCTCTTAAGGAAAACGGAATCCCTGATGCGAACTGGAAATAAGTACGAGATTTGATACCAAATATAGAATAACTGCCATTTCCACTCCCAAACACAGACCCCACAGCATCTGAATCGTGTCTTCGATGGGTACCAATTACCATTCTTGCAGTTGTTTGAAGATTCGAAGAAACTTTTGGTACCAGACAAATGCCCACACTCCCATATCTTCTGTTATTCCCCCAATGACAGATTATTCATATGCACGTATCAAATCTAAACTAAGTAGTGTAAGTGGAATGGAACTTGATGTCCCAGAAACCAAAAAAAGTGGGAAACACCAAATAAAAAAGCAAATTAAAAAGATAACCACCGAAGCGACGAATGAAATCCTATAAATTTGAGAGAGAAAAAGTTGAAAATACATTTATAGAAGAGAATTAGTGAAAAGAGGTAGTGAATTCTAATTATAATGTAGAAATATATATAATGAAGGATAAAGTAGAGTAATAATCAAAAGTAAGCTGTTAAAGAAGACAGAAGCCCTTGTGCGAAATGGAAATAACTACGAGATTTGATACCAAACATAGAATAACTGCCATTTACCCTCCCAAACACAGACCACATAGCAGCTGAATCGTGTCTTCCATCGGTACCAAGTACCATTCTTGCAGTTGTTTGAAGATTCGAAGTAATTCTTGGCATCACACAAATGTATACCCCCCCACCCATACCATCAGTTACACACCCAATAAAAGATTATTCATATTCACGTATCAAATCCAAACCGTGTCTGTAAGTGAAATCGAACTGGAACTTCTCAGAACCCAAACAGCAAGAAAGTCTTTCATTGAAGGCCGGAAGAAATTGCCGATCAACCGATTGAGTCAAACCCTTTGAAAGAAGCAGGAAACTGAACCAGAAAGAGAAGAGTTGAGATGACAGATTCGTTAAGGGGCACACAGATTCATTCGGTGGACACGTAGAAAATTACAATCACAAATCAAGTAGTTCTTGTCGTAGTTCTTTAGATCAGTGTACCCTGCACAGCAGGAGAAATCCTACTCGCAGAATACACAGCAGCAGAGTGAAAACAGCAGTATCTTCAGCAGCAAAATATCTATCGGCATAACTACCTTCAGTAGACCACTTTTGTGCCCTTAATCAAAGCTGAACACAACCGTGTAATTTCAATCATTAGAATTGACCAGACGACGAACAGCAAGAGATGTACTGCCTTGATTAATGACCTATAGATGCAATGAAAGTCGGATTATTGTGATAAATCATACACGAAAAAGGTGAGAGGAAATTGTGGAAATTGAGAACAGAGAAAATGAGATGAAGTTCAATCAAATTATTGAAATGATACGAAATTGTGGAATCAGTATTTGACATGTAATTTAATCGAGGAGCGGATAAAGAAATATATGAAATGCAAATGAAGGAAAAGTGTAATTAGGTGCACCGATTATTAAGTAGGATGGTTAATCAATAAGAAGCACAGAGGTTAGAATAGTTGTGAAAAGCTGCAAAATTCTAAAATGAACGTAGGGAAGCGATGGAGAATTGCGGATGGAGGTAGCGTATGAAAGTGAAATTAAAAGTAAAGTAATGAGCAAGGTGAGAGGATGCTAGAAGTGTGAAGGAGAAATAATTTACAGTCTGAGCTCCTCGTTCAACGACTGCTGTGTTACCGATTTCAACGCTGCAACTCGGACAAGTCCAGTCGGAAGTGAAGATTGCTCTCAGTTAGAATCTCTTCCGCTGCCTTCAGAATCACCGAAGGAATTCCAAGCTCATCTTCAAGACTTCCTTAAAAAACTTATTAGAGGAACTCCATATATATGTAAAACGAAAAGTTGTACGTAAATCAATATTATAATTCCCTTCCATAATATATCGGAACAACAAAGAAATGGACATTCATTAAAATCACCTAAATATTTTTAGAAATTGCTTTTATAACGCATTTCCTAAAACCGCCAGAAGTTATTAAGAATATTTCCAGTTGTATCGTCTTTTCTATGAATGATCGTACTGTAGACAGCAGGAAACATTTTCAAAACCGATATGTACTTCATTTCACACCTCCTCCCAGTCAATGATTCTTCACACATCATTAGAGAAATTTAAATGGCGGTTCTCTTCTCAATGTCACACACTTCCTCGAAACCTTAAGGTATCACAGACATACCTAAATTCATACAAAATGTACGTTAATAAAACGATGGTTATACACTTAAATAAGTTATTGAAACAGCAAAGTGAACATTTTATTCACAAAACTATCTCAAAAGACTACTTACTTGTAAATAACAAACGTCGCATTTGCTGAGGATAGTTTTATGAGGATATTTACCGCAGTATTGTTTCTCCATCAATGGCGAGAGTAATCATGAGTATATATTTCAAATACTATTTATCCTTGTTTCCACATCTCCTAGTAAACGAGAGCGTTACTAACAGTTCTTCCAGCAAACCTTGTTATAAGAAAACCGACTAGCTGTTATTTTCCTTTTGCTAAGCCTAATATTGTAAGCATCCAGGAAGAACTCATTTTATTCGACAGATTCACTAAAATTTACAAAAATCCTCGATATAAAAATAAGGAATGAGCAAATAATACATTTGATGAACATTAAAAGCTATTTATTACGCACGGAACTTACTCTTAAGTTTAACTGGTGCTTCAGATATTATCAACTTTGAATCCGAACCCAATTTCAAACAACTGCGAGCGTTGAAATCCCTCGAATGTATAATAATTCCTTGTCGTGATCTCTGAGATACCCCAATCTCAAATGTTGCGAGAATTCCTCATAATTATTTTCCTTCTCTTGCGCTCAGACTTCCTTAGGACATTCTCTTCCCCGCTCTCGTTCACTGACCGAAGTTTGAAAACGCTCTAGAAAGACGTCACCAATTCCAGGAAGCGCGGGCTCTCTTGTCGTCCCGAAAAGTGATGCTACTAACGAATTTAATTAGTTGTTATTTAACTTATTTATGTACATCGATTAAAAGAATGTATTTTACAGATTTTTATAAATAGAATTATTTTCAGATAGTCGTTAAACACACGTTCATGGCTGATGAATAAAATAATTAGACTCATTGATGGCGGGAAAACGTAGGANGAAGAGCAAAGGCGAATAAAAAAGAGATAATGAGGGAGTTCTGGGAAGAAAGAAAGTAGAACCAGAAGTCTTGAGTTCATTGCGGTCAGTAGTTGGACAAATTCAATTTTAAAAAAATGCACCCTGTTTCCTTAATTACATTTTCTGCGAATTAAGCGAACAACGTTAGAGTACTTCGTGCAAGAAGTTCTTACCTCAACGATCCTGTCCTTCATGAAGTAAGTTTTAATGTGAGTTAGTTTCATTATGTATTCCCCAACCAATTCCTCAAAAGAAGGATCCGCCCTCTGGAGATTTATTAAATCTCTTATACTTAGGCGTGACAGTATGCATGGGTGGATTACGTCCACCCATGGTATGGCAAGGAATTTCTCGACCGTATCCTAAAAAACAAATTATATTTGCAAATATCCAACTCAGCTACGTCGTTAAATATTTAAGGTAACTTTCATTGTCGAATGGTGTAGAACAGTAACAAAAATTGAACATATTTGGCCTTATGAAGCCGGAAATGGAGGTGCTTACCATTGATAATGCTGATCCAAGGCGAAGAATGACTACAACTGAGAATATTCGCGCTTCTTTTTGGCGTGGCATACAACATTGTAGCAGCCCTTCGCATCGAGTTAACAATTTCGCGCCATCGCTCCGACTTCAGAAGCCGAGGATGCCGGCGCCGCTATGGCTGGCGATGACAAACTTATGCCCTCTTCCATAACCACGGATGCTTTACTTTGACCAAAGTATTTTCCTTCTTAATGGAAAGTGGAATAGCCGACATATGCGACTGCAGAACTATTCTTGATTACAAACGTAGAAAATGCTTTTTCTGTAAGAGGTCGCTCATTTATCGTTTAATAAGGGAGCGAAGCCGCTTTCTTACGTTCAGTCCCCTTTTCCCGAATTTTTTCTCGGTTCGTTTTTAATGTCAATGTCAGTGGTGCCATCCTTTGCTTAGCAATTAGCGTAATGAACACTCAAGTTCTGTTATCACGAACAGCAATTGGAGGTCGCTTCCTCAAACTGGAAATATCGCTGCGTCTTTGAAATAATGACGATTGAATTCAGCATTTTGGAGTGCTGCAAATTCTGTTGAAAATTATAACTCTTCAATTAAGATGCTCTCTAGGATGTATAATTCGGATATTATTAGCCGGCGTAAAAACTACGAGTAATATCCCTTTGCGATTGCTTTCCATAGCGATAATGAGGCGTGTTTAGTTTGAATTTATGTGAGAGGTAACAACTTCATATACCTAATTTACTTATATTGCACTTTTGATACGTCTTTCTTACATATATCAGATTGACATATTCTCAAAATGTTTACCTTTTTCAAATCTATTCTCGAAATTAAACTCCGTTTTGTCTAAGGCTGTGCATGAGTAGAGATTGCAATCCCGGGATTGTGATAATCTTAATCCCGGGATCCCGGGATTGATGAAAAATAATATATTTTGGTGAAATAAAAGTGCGTTGCATGAGCGTATCTTAATTCATTGCAGGAAATGTAAACAATGCCTATTCGTAATATCAACTCCATTAGTATTGAATTTATTAGTATTCAAAGTAGAAATTCTTTTAATTCATTGCAAATATCTTAAGAATACATATATTGATAAGGATTTAAACCCCGCGGTTCCGTGACCCGCACGGTCACGGAATATCCCTTCCCCTTTCCAGCAGAGGCACCGAGTCATTTAAAATTGTTGACCTTAAAAGATTGCGTACATTTCCCTCGTTCGACCAAGTCGAATACTGCTGCCCTATCTATAATCCAAACTATCTAAAATCTACTGCACTAATCATTCAAATCATTAATCATTTCACACCTCCTCCCAGTCAATGATTCTTCACACATCATTAGAGAAGTTTAAATGGCGGTTTCTTTTCTCAATGTCACACACTTCCTCGAAACCTCTAAGGTATCACAGACATACCTAAATTCATATAAAACGTATGTACGTTAATAAAACGATGGTTATACACTTAAATAAGTTATTGAAACAGCAAAGTGAACATTTCATTCACAAAACTATCACAAAAGACTACTTACTTGTAAATTAAAAACGTCGCATTTGCTGAGGATAGTTTTATTAGGATATTTACCGCCACATTTTTTCTCCATCAATGGTGAGAGTAGCCATGAGTATGTATTTCAAATACTATTTATCCTTGTTTCCACATCTCCTAGTAAACGAGAGCGTTACTAACAGTTCTTCCAGCAAACCTTGTTTCAAGAAAACCGACTAGCTGTTATTTTCCTTTTGCTAAGCCTAATATTGTAAGCATCCAGGAAGAACTCATTTTATTCGACAGATTCACTAAAATTTACAAAAATCATCGATATAAAAATAAGGAATGAGCAAATAATACATTTGATGAACATTAAAAGCTATTTATTACACACGGAACTTACTCTTAAGTTTAACTGGTGCTTCAGATATTATCAACTTTGGGAAATCACTATGTTGACTCAAAAAATCATGCAATGATAGTGCAAATCAGTGATCTTTAAAAAATCATTTCTACCTCATGCAACCTCATAGCGCGAAGTGTTACGAATCATGGATATTCCAACTAACATTTTCATAGTATGACGGAGCACTTTTTATGCAAAAAATTCGTATTCCTAATCATGTCACAAACTGAGTTGTGTATATCATTTCGACTGTTCTGTTTAACAGCATATCTGATTTATGTTTCCCTACGCATTAAATTTCACCTAATTTGATAATCTCTGTTTTCGTCACTTATGGTACACCATCTTAGGAAAATCGCATCACTTAAATTGAGGAAATTCATAAATCAATCAATTTTTAGTAAAATATGCAACCAAAGACAAATTACAGTTTATTGCTGAAATAAAAACTTTAAAAAAAACAAAAAACGATATTTTCAAAAGTTCTCTAGTATCGCCAAAATAAAGGTAGCAGGATCTCTGTGTTACAGCCACTGCCTAAGAAAATTCGTAATTAACTTTAATTAAAGAAATACTCTCGATGATTATCTTCAGACATGAAAATAACATGGAAAACTTATAAATAGCATCAAACTTAAATCCAAAGTAAGTGCAACTGATAATTTAAAGAAAAAAAAGGAAATACTTACCATCTTAAGAATTCTTTTGGCGCCATTTTAAGTGTAGGCGGGAAGGCACAAAATGTCAAAGTATTTCTCGATAAAAATTTCGACGAAGTATGGGGTCTCCAACGACTGATACTACAAAAACTATATAAATTAACATCCAGGCCGGAAACCGTGGAAAACATACTTAATTTCTCAAACTTAGCTACTTTAATGAGTGCCAGGAACCCATTTTCAGCGCGCACTGTCTTCGGATCCCTCATCATCGATTCCGAACCGAATTTCAAACAACTGCGGGCGTTGAAATCCCTCGAATGTATAATAAGGATGATGATTCCTTATCGTGATCTCTGAGATACCCCAATCTCAAATGTTGAGAGAATTCCTCATAATTATTTTCCTTCTCTTGTGCTCAGACTTCCTTAGGACATTCTCATCCCCGCTCTCGTTCACTGACCGAAGTTTGAAAACGCTCTAGAAACACGTCACCAATTCCAGGAAGCGCGGGCTCTCTTGTCGTCCCGAAAGGTGATGCTACTAACGAATTTAATTAGTTATTATTTAACCTATTTATGTACATCGATTTATAGAATGTATTTAACAGATTTTTATAAACAGAATTATTTTCAGATAGTCGTTAAACACACATTCATGGCTGATGAATAAACAAATTAGACTCATTGATGGCGGGAAAACGTAGCAGCTGTTTCCAGATCCGCAGTCACAAATATAATTTTAGGAATATCCTCCTAAATATCACAATCCATATACTTTAGGTACCAAAAATTAATTCAGTAAATACTAGTTAGTAAATTTAGAAGGTCTTCATTTTATTGCATGGCTTCCTACCCGTCACTTGCTCACACTGCAATTCAGCAAGCTCTTCTGTGGTGAATTCTTCAACGTGATCATCCACCAACTCCTGCACATCAGCATCGTCGACCTCCAAGGCCATACTCTTGCTCATGGAAACGATTTCATCAACCACCTTGACTGCTTCTTCAAACACCTTAAAGTTTCTTTGTGGGACACAATCAGGCCAAAGTTTTCTCCAGGCTGACTGCAAGGTCCGATAAGAAATCTCATTACAGGATTTATCGATGAGAGAGAGAATACTTCAATTTTAGGGTTGAAGGTTGGTGATATAGTTGACTCATTACTGAGTAATGCTTTATATTTTATTTTGACTTGCAAGCACCGTGTCGAGGCGTACCTACGACTCCCGTGCCCGGAGTGGCGCGCGAGAGAATCAGTATGGTACTCTGCGCTATACTTCTAAAAATTTTTTTACTTCGACACTTATCTAAAGTAAAAATACGAGTAGCATAGTATAACAACGGCTCATTGTCAATAAGAACATTTCAATGGGACCATTGACGTAAATATATCGATAATTTCAGCAAACCACAGCATGTCTTATGAGCATTTAAGAATGCCTGTCTTTTATTTCATCGAAGATAGGTGAAAGTTCTCAAACCTTCTCTACTGGCTGAAAGTTCCAAACCGATATTACGCAATTTCAAGGCAATATTAAATTACTTGAATATTCTCCCCGTCGCTGCCATGGACTGCACCATTAGATTTAGCTAAAGATGATGATGAGAAGGTCTCATGCCATTAAGAAGCAAATATTAGTTACGTGCTCGCACAATTCTATTGTGTCACGTGAATTGATATAGTGTCATGAGTTTCAAAAAACAACTATTCAGAGTGTTTTAAAAAGAATCGTATAAAATAAATTATCTAGGATCTCATTAATAATCTACTGTTCCAATATTCGTCTTCGAAGCACGATGAATGATGGCCGTTGGACAAAGATCTATTTTGGTCTTCATAGTCGCCTCAGCGTCGCCCCGGCAGATTTCCACCTGTCTCAAATTACCGATTGTGTACTGGTGACGCCTGTCTGTCGCGACAGTGCGACGGAATGACGTGGCTCAACCTCCTTACCATGCCTTTTCTGATTAGAACTGGCGAATCTAGATTTGCCACCTCTCTTGGTCTTAACACGTAGTCTCCGGGTTTTGATGGTACATTTACTCCCGTCTTACCGAGATTATTTCTCCTTCGTGTTTGGTAATCAATTACTCGGTTATGTAATTTTAAATTATTCAAATACCCGATATAAGAAAATTGCTACGAAGTTGAAATATATTTTAAGTGTGTCCTTAAGGTTTTTGTAAACATTGAAAAGTGATCAACATTAGAGTTAATATGCAGTGCGACTGGTATTAGTTGATCTTTATGTTTCTACCCTGCAAGCCGCCAGTGGCGCATGGCAGGGGGTGTATTGACACCTTACCGAATCCAATCAATTGGATTCTCTGATGCTATTCGGAAAGAAGTACCAGAAGTAACTATCTATGTTAGCGATTATTTCATTGTAACGTTTGGTTGTCGCCTCTCGAAGATCGCGCCCGCTGTTCACCGGAATGGCAATATCCTTTTCTTCACCTAAAAATTCTGGACCGATGAATTTATTGAAAAGCATTCGACGGTAAACAGATTTTCTCGTTATCACAACGTCACATAAGTGCGGTTCTTATCTAAGGTCACTCATCATCACCTCGGCCACTTACAGTGCTTCCTGGCTACTGGGTAAGGAACACAACCAGGATGCGATGATTAATGATTAAAAGATATCATTCAATGATTAAAAGTGACTAAGAAACGAATACTGAATGGTACCATCTAGCATAGTTATTGGAGGTAATAAATTATAAATATTAAGATGATACTGTTAACTGAGTAAATAAATTAATGTGTGAAAAAGTTAAAGCACAACAAATACTCTGTATAATAAAGTATTTGGATGCTCTACCGCTAATATCTATTCAAATTAACTCCAGTTATTAATGAGATAAACACACGTATCACCTATTTTAAATTTAGAAGTTCTTCATTTTATTGCATGGCTTCCTACCTTTCCCATCTGACATTGAGTGAATTATGTTAAATGAATTCATATTGTTAAGAAAAAAATGTCCATGTTACTCTCTTTGGATATATCGAGGTTTATTGGATTATTTCTCCAAATCATCTACTTGTATATCTACTACCAATATAATGACTACGAGTTCAATTGATCAACGTAACCTTCTTTCTTTCCCTCTACAAAAATTCACATTAGCGAATTACTGTTTCTGAACGATTAGTAAAATCTTAATTCCCAGTTTAAAAATTATTCTAGATACTTAGGAATGCAAATGACTTCATAGGTTGGCTAAAATTTCCGGGATATCCGTATGGCTGTTGTATGAGATCCCAATCTGTAACTCTGTTAATAATCTCGGTGTTTGCATTAACAACAGTCTTACGTGGTTGCAACACGTCGTGAAAATTTGTAAAAAAGTTTATTCTTCCATTCATTCCCTCAGATGCTTAGGAAGTTTCCTAACGCCCTCTATTAAATTTCAACTGATAAATTCATTAATCATGCCTCACTTTGATTACGCTGACATTGTGTACCAAGATTTATCGCAAGAATTAGCTTCTAAGTTGCAACGTGCCCAAAATACGTCTGTTCGTTTTATATTTAACTTAAAAAAGTATGACCATATTTCCGATGCGTTCAAGAATAATCTTGGATTAAACTCGAACCTCGTCGAAGACTTCATGTTCTAACGTCAGCTTTCAACATCTTGCGAACGCAAACCCCGGAATATCTCTCTGCTGAATTTGTCAGCTTAGAATCGATTCACAACTGCAATACAAGGGGTAAAAACAATTTACTCATTCCAAATCACAGGACGGAGATGTTTCACAAATCCTTCGTAGTAACTGCCNTTTACGTACGTTAATACCTACAGCGGAAGGACAAGTGTAATAAAGGTAACAATTTCTTGTACATTCGTATTACATCAGAAATTTATTTTCTATCGTAGTAGTAGTACTGTGGAAAGTGCTTCAACAGCAAAGGTCATTTCGCACGTAGGCCCCCACCGGGGAATGGAACCCGGGACCTCTTTCATTGAAGTCGAGCCGGTCAGCAGAGCTTCCCCAAGAACCGTCTATTTTCACCATCACATAACTTTTAACAAGTGTTTTTTTTATGCCTCCATATACTGAGATGTGAATTATCCTAATTTTAGAATTTCATTCAACCACTACATACCGTCAATGAGTAACGGTATGGAGTGTATTAAAAGACGCCCCCCCAATCTATACCAGCGATTGATATCTGGTAACGCATTGTCGGTGTATCTCGTAGATGGTGATCGTTGTTTCTTGGAAGTAAAATGTCCTCAACTTCGCCTTAAGGTTACGAACCATTGTATTTTTCAAAACGTTTCTTTTGGTAATCAGATAATCTAGCTACCACTGCGAAAAGCTTGTATTCTAAAAATCCGATTACTGCTCCTTAAATCGTAGACCTCTTAAGGGCGATACGCGTAATTTTTTGCAATTATCACAGCATTGCTTGCGGCTTTGATCTATCACTATTAGCGTAGAAATATCAATTCCTTCTGACTTCATATGAATTTCAGCAGCTAATTGAGGTGTTTCATCGTTTATTTATTTTGATTCAACAGGATATTCTGAAGCAGACGAAAAGGTTGAAATCGTTGCATTTCAGTTGTCAAGATTGGATCACAGACACGTTTTTACACGAAATAATAGCAAACAATAAGGAGCACCTAGAAAGTGTAAAAATTAGTCGCTGCAGATGTATTACACCCACGGGGTTACGTGCTGTCCTTCAAATCAGGGTAAGTTCATTTGTACTTCAAATAAAATTCTTTCGGTAAAATGTATTGTCGTGAACAAAAATATAATGATACTTCATAATATTGTTGCTCTATTTTACTAGTTCTAAATATTTTCCTCATTGTTTTTAAAAAAATTAACAAAGGGTGTAATCAGAATATTGATTGTTAACGTATGAATCATATTAATGAAATATCTGAAACAATTCAACTCGTGTTCCAGAGACTGAAGAAGTTGGATGTCTTCGACAATCCCTCGCTGAATGATGCCTTACTCAAAGATATTGCAAATGCACACCCCGATCTAGAATATATTGATATAACTCGCTGCAATGTTTCCAGTAAAGGCGTGAGAAAGCTGCGTAAAAGATGCAAGCTGTAAGTACAAACTTTTTGGTTCTCATATTATATAGATTTATAATACTTACCATAGTCAATTAAATTGTTATCTTTAATGAAATCTCTCTCTTATTTTAGACTGAAAAGGATGCGATCTTTTAGAGGCACGGAGACATTTAGTCAATAATCTCCTTTGTTCCAGAAATCTTTTTGAGAGTGGAGCTCTTCGATTGTGGGCAGATTGAACATTCTTTTTTAATTAATCCTGTGAGGTCATGAATATTTCGGTTGAATGTAGTAGTTTATTTTACTTAGGCGACTTAAATATCTAAACTTCAAAATTACAATTTCAATATTTACAACTATTTTCCGCAAATCAGTTTCCTTGTACATTTCTATATCGTAAATATCGTATTCATCGTTTTCGAATATCTCAAAGTTATGTTCTACGATTTTCCAGTTTCGCAATTCTGGCAGTAAATCGCACTTAATTATAAATATACATCTAGTATTGATTTTCCTCATACTCACACATTTGATCATTTTGAAATAGGAAAACCATTGTTTTTAGAATTTATCATCTTGACCTGTACAGTGCAATTTTTTGGACGAGGTAAATTTTTATATGCAAATGTTTCGTTATTTTGGGGGCCAATGATGAAGAAAGCGAAAGTTAAAAACATGCATGAATTGATCCAGTTCTTAAGGATCCTCTACACGGAAATTCATGCTCGAAAGCGTTTTTTACAAAGTTACAATCAAGCAAACAGATTTGATTCTCGGTAGTTAATGCCCGGATATTCAATGCTAACCACTGGTGGTAAGGATATGGCATAGACTAGTGGTGCCAGCCAAACCTTTTTGGCTCGCAGACCAAGTTTATGCTCCTCAAACTTTTCGCAGGCCCCATGGACCCGTTAACTTCAAAAACGGATGAAAACTTTATTGTGATCACTTCAGTGAGAGATTATACCCTTCAGTTAATCCTGGTGGTCAATCCTGCCTACAAATTCCAACTTTTATTGCTTTGCCAAAGTAATTATTTTTATTATGTATGTATTATTCTATATTTTTGTGTTATATATCTTGAAAATAATAAACTTATTCATTTGTATGACTGTATTCTTTATTAATTTTCGAAAAAGTTTAAAAAAACACCTATTGTTTACTGGTTTACGAATTATGTCAAAATTTTTGTTAATAATGAAAGGTATGCTCTAACTGTTAACGGGGTAAATGCTTATTGAGTTGATACTATATTCATAATCGAGTCGGAACATTATAGTTTCTAGCAGTTAAGAGTAAGTATATAATAATTCAAGTGGTTACGAAACTCAATCAACTTTTAGGTTTTTCTTTCTGTTTATAGCATTGATTAATATGCATAATAACATATTGGTAAGTATAAAAACATTAAGACCCTTCGTTCTTATCTTGATTTCACTTTATATTTCGCGACGGAGGATTCAGAGGTAACGTTCTTCATGTTTTGAGTCAATTGCAAATTATTATTTGTAAGTTTACACGATACTGAGTAACACTTTTTAATTGACGGGGATTATAAGTCAGGATTAATTGGAACTTTAAAAAATTTGGAATGCTTGAATGAGACCGATTATATTTTCTTTAACCGTTCCAAATGTAGCAACAAATAGTTATATTGACTTAAATACTATGGGATATTTTGGTTTATATGTTAATTTAACTACCTGCAAGCATTGCTTTATAAAGTGATAAAAGAATTCTATTCTAGGTGTAACTTATACGGTTATTTTCCATATTAATATAATTTGGATCACCTATCCAATAACTATCAGACTTGATGTTATATTTTTGAAATTTAATTTAGAAAGATATTTATAGTTTCCCGGATTGTCGAATTGGTAACGCTTTCGTGGAAAGAGCCCCAGGATCGATTCCCGATTCTTCGTGAAGCGTTTTCACATTCCTCAGTGAGTGTGTAATATTACAAAGTGATTCAGTCCTTATCTCTGTATCATTTCATTTAACTGAATTCACCGGTTTTTACTAGTACGGAATTTTTCGTTTAAAACGTTTCAAAAGGAGGAATTCACTGGGAGCGTGGCTAAAAAGTAGGAGAGTACCAATCAAAACGAAATGTATGTAATGAAATGGTATTTAATGGAATGAATATAAATGTAGTTGACTCAGTTGAATATCTCGG